>JADRCD010188408.1:1266-13547 GCA_019843815.1 Montemys delectorum | reverse complement strand
ACAGGCTAAGCAAACCCAGAATTTCCAAAGAGCCCACATTTGAAGAACCCAAGTGTCTTCCCTGGCATAGATTTTCTCAAATTTCTTTTAACCATTTTTTCATTCATTCTCCATTCTATGGAGATTAATATCTCATTATTATTTGTTGAGATAGGGTTTCTCTCTTTCTCCTTGCCTTTGTTTCCTTCACTTGATATCAAAGGCCTGGATTTCGTTATTCCATATATACTTAAAAGCACTTAAACAATTATCACTATATTTCCCTTTTATCCTTAAGAACAATTAAACAAATCTTATCTTTCTCATTTATTTATTGAATTATAGGAAGCAGGTAGCCTCTACCAACTCTCTATCTATCTATCTATCTATCTATCTATCTATCTATCTATCTATCTATCTCCCTTCTTCCCCCCACTCTTCCTAGCAGCTTCTCCCTTTGCATAGCAGAGACACCCAACAACTCCAAAATAAAATTTTCTGAAGCTGCTAGAAGACTTTGAGAAGGGCCCGGGGTAAATACCCACCACCCAGGTTTTTCTGGTTCAGCTTGGATGACTTTGCTGTGTCCCAGCTCATGCCACGAACCCCAGAAGTATGCATGCCCCCATTCAGCACACCTTGTGTTCTAGTTTCAAGTCTACATGTCTTGGAGTAATCACATGGCTTAGGCAAAATCCACAGCTCTGCTAAGAAACTAGTTCTCCCCATCTCCTAATCTCGGGTTACGTCACAGCACGTCTTTTCCATTCGAGAATCACCAATTAATTTGTAATAGTGAGTTAGAGCGTAAAGGTTGGATGCCATCTGTAGTAGGAGTGTGGTTATTCACTCTTATTTCCTAGACAGCACCTGCATGAGTTCCTCACTGTCCGCCCAAATGCTCTGGATTCTTGAATGAAAGACACACACATAGCCTTATATTTAATATGTCTTAATCTACTCGATGGCTGGGCAACTCTTCTGATACTCCGGAATTATTACTTACTAAAATCTATATTCCCTCTTTGCTACTCCAGATCCAATCAGAGGAGGGGTCTCTGGGGCTGCTCTTCCCCAGCTTTTACATGACTATATGCTTTCTCTTCTGCAGTTTTCAAGACTGATCTTCTGCTTACCCAGCATGGCGATTCTAAATCCTTTCTTCTTCCCCTGGTTTTCTTTTCTTTTCTTTTCTTTTCTTTTCTTTTCTTTTCTTTTCTTTTCTTTTCTTTTCTTTTCTTTTTTATTGGATATTTTATTTATCTACATTTCAAATGTTATCCCTTTGCCCGATCTCGCCCCCAGAAATCCCCTATCCCACACCCTCCTCCTGCTTCTATAAAGGTGTGCCTCTACCTGCCCACCCACTCCTGCCTCCCTCCCCGCCCTTGCATTCCCCTACACTGGGGCATCATCAAGCCTTCATGAGACCAAGGGCCTCTCCTCCCATTGATGCCCAACAAGGCCATCCTCTGCTACATATACGCTGGAGCCATGGGTTCCTCCATGTGCACTCCTTGGTTGGTGGTTTAGACCCTGAGAGCTCTGGTTGGTTGGTAGTGGATATTAGCCCAAAAGCTCAGAATACCCAATTTACAATTCATATACCTCATGAAGCTCAAGAAGAAGGAGGACCAAAGTGTGGGTGCTTTGGTCCTTCTTAGAAGGGATAACAAAATACTCATGGAAGCAAATACGGAGACAATGTGTGGAGCAGAGACTGAAGGAAAGGACATCCAAAGACTTCCCCACCTGGGGATCCATCCCATTTACAGTCACCAAACCAGACACTATTGAGGATGCAAGGAAGTGCATGCTGACAGGAGCCTGATATAGCTGTGTCCTGAAAGTCTCTGCTCGAGCCTGACAAATACAGAGGTGAATGCTTGTGGTCAACCATTGAACTAATTACGGGGTTCCCAATGGAGGAGTTAGAGAAAGAACTGAAGGAGCTGAAGGGGTTTGCAAACTCATAGGAAGAACAACAATATCAATTCCCCTTCTTGCCCAGCATATCTAAAATCCAGCCTCTGTCTCCCTCAGCATATCACACACTGGATTCTTATGCAATATGGGAACCTATGATGCCAGCATTAAAGCGAATCCACAACATCTATGTATATATGTATTTATTCATATATGTGCCTATGTATTTATGTACATATACTTATTTGCTTATGTGCATGTATATATGCATACAAGCATGTATGTATATATGTATGTACATGTACTTTTATATGTATGCACATATATATGCTCACATGCATGTATACATGTATTTATGTATGTATATATGTATGTGTATATATTTGCATGTACATGTATCATGTATCTATGTATTACACATGTATTTGTGTGCATATGCATGTATATGTGTGAATGTGAACATATACACACACACACACATATATATATATGTCTATTTACACATACATTTATGTTATATATAAGGATACTATAAATATGTACTTTAAAAGAAACATACCATATTTTCTGATAGTTTTATTCAAACAGTTTTAGTGTTATTCATCTATCTTATGTTTCCCTCTCTTTGTAGTGTGCAATCTTCTTTCTTACTACTTTATGTCCCCTCCCCCATTTTTCTTATTTTTCTGTGCAAAGCAACTGGGAAAGATCATTATACTCTTGTATATATACATAGAATATTCATAGTAGATTCTAATAGGTAATTTGAAGTAAGATTAACAATTAGGGCTAATTATTGTTGTTTGTTTTCTATTTTTGCCCTGTACTTTTTTTTTTCTTATTGCTGATCAACCTTTCACTAGCCAATCTCTTTGTGTATCTCCTCATTTGAACAAAGGAAATATTGGTAACAGTTTCTTCCTATTTATTTGCTGTGAAAATTGGTGTAGGTTTCACATTTTGAAAAATGTCTGGCACAGAGTACATACAATAAAAAGCTGATTCTTTCATTATTGTTATAAATGCTCTGTGCTTTAACTTACAGCCTCTTCTATAATACATAGGATATTAAACTCCTATCTTTTAAAAGGTTTTCTTCACTTTTGGAATTCCATGTTTGTACACAATGGAATATGATGTTATCTATTCCACATTTTCCTTTCCAACACACTCATATCCATGAGTTTACATTGTCAGAAAAGAATATTTCTGCTGGGTGGTGGTGGCACATGCCTTTAACCCCAGCACTTGGGAGGAAGAGGCAGGCAGATATCTGAGTTCCAGGTCTGGTCTACAGAGTGAGTTCTAGGACAGCCAGGGCTACAGAGAGAAATCCTGTCTCGAAAAACAAACAAACAAAAAACAAAAACAAACAATAAAAAAAGAAAAGAATATTTCTCCTTTCTACATTCCTTATTAATCACCAAAGCTCATGGAGGGATGAGGCCTATATATCATCTAACATGTCTATGCCAAAGTTTGGTTGTCTTAATCTTGCATAGTTCTTGTACAAGTAACCAAAAGCCCTTTGAGTAATAACTGCAATAGCCACTTCAAGTCAGAAGACATCATTTCACAGCATTCGTCCCCATCCTATTGCTTTGCTGCTGTTTGATCAAGAATAACACTTTTAATTTAGTGGAACTCCTTGAGGATCGTTAGGAATTTGGCAGTGTTGCAAGAGGAGTGTCTCTAGAGTGGGTTTTGGGGATTCAAAAGCTCAGGCTAGGACAATCTTTCTGCTTCTGCCTCTTCCCTGATGATCAGAATATCAGTTCTTAACTTTTCTTTAGCAGCATGTCTATCTGCCTGTCTGACCTCCATCATTCTCCCAATCATTGTCATGATGGACTTCTAACCTAGATGAAACACTCTGAAACCTTTCTGTATGGGCCATAATACAAATATTTTATGTAGTATTAATCACAATGTTTCTTCCTCTCAGCATTTTAAGCAGTAGTTCATGTGTCCCCAGACTGCTGCCCTTTGCAGAATAGAGGCATTCTTAATGGTTCATGTTGCTATCACTAAACAATGGGCTACTAACTGTTTAAGACTGAGTTATTGGAGGATGTGAAACTAAATGGTCACTATCAGTATTGTAGCTAAGGGTACAAGTACTTTTCCTTTTTTGACTTAGATTAGTATCTTCTGAACCCTGAGGTTTATATAAATAGGACTAAATAATACTACACTTACTTGGTTCAGAGTTCTAATTGCAATGAAACTAACTGCATGACTAATCATATTCAATTCACTCTGCTAAAATGAATGTTGCCAAAATGAAGTTATGGTAATTTGCTAAATCATGCAGTCAATAGGAGATACTTGTAAATTAAATCAAGGTGTTAGTTGAAGAATTCTTTGAAGCCTCATGTGGTTTCACAATAATTATATTCTACTTGAAATATAGACATACCATATTATACAATAGAAATAAATTTCATATATCTTTGGATGGAAGAAACTACAAAATTTAATAATATATTCAAAATAACATCGATCCATATTGATTCAATATGGAAAATTTTATTACAGAGAAATAGAGAAAAAATATAGACACTGTCAGAGGCTGATATTATGATATATATTCATATAATGAAACTGCATATAGTATATTTCATAGTTACATATGGATTATAGTAAATTCAACATTGTTTTGGGATCCAATATGCTAAAGATGTAAGGAAATAAGTACCACGTGAAATCCAGAGTGATTTTTTTTTTTATTTTTAAGTTTTACAGCTTAGAGTAGGAAAAAAATGTTGTAGTTCATGCTTAATTATAGAGTTTCAAGAGAAGCCCTGTAATTAGAGCTGTGAAAATTGTCTGGTGACAAAGTCTCTTTGTAGTTTGAAGGAGTGAAAAATCTTATTGATAGTATTTGATTTGAGTTAACATACAACTCAAAAGGGATACAGTAACACCTTTATAGTTCCCTGACACTTCAAATATGAAAACTGTTAATTGTTATCCTTTGAATATGCAGTAGCCATCTTAAATATCTCTTCTTATGTGTCTAATAGATTACCATTTTTTCCCTGCATAGTAATTTACACTCAATTTATGAGAGACATAGTCAAGATATATTGACCAAATTAACACTAGAATTAATGTTTCTACCTCAAGTTTTATATCACCTGAAAAGCGATCAATTTATAAATAATCTATATTAAATGACTTTAAGTTATCATCTGATCTAATTCTTTTATTTCATAAGAGTTTATCACAACTCTGAAAGATAAATGATCCTTACGATCTATTTATCCAAATGCATTTGTGTGTGTGTGTGTGTGTGTGTGTGTGTGTGTATGTTTGTCAAAATTCAGAAAATTTTGGATGTAGTAATGCCACATTAAGGTCTCCAAGGTCACTGAAGTTATTAAACTTTCTGTAAATAGCTACAACACATTTTATTAATGGGCATAACATTGGTAAGATATATAACATTATTGTACCTGATGTTAAGCACATTAGGAAACTTCTAAATTTTAATAAGAAAGTCCATGGAAAAACATTGGCTTCCTTTATATTCACAAATGTTATTTTTACTGAAAAAGAGAATATGTTTCATAATCTGTTATAACACTGATTCAAGTAAAACCTGAGAAACAAGAACAGAGGCACAATTTTCATATTAAAATTAAATTTTGTGGTTGGGTCATCCTGATTTTATTAACTTTAATTCTATTATACAGAATTATGTTTCCACCATTTCTTATTTAAAAATCAGCTAACAGGAAGAAATCTTGAAATAAAATGATTATTGAAAGGAATGCTCTAATAGCGGTGACAGTTTCTTCAATTTGACCTGTTTGCATTTGCAATCAAAGCTAAAATCAGCATTTAAAAGCATATTTTAAGAAAAATAGGTTGAACTATATAGACTTAGAGAACACGTGTGTAAATCATTTAGAGGCTATTTTGTCGAATATTGAATTCACGTCACTCCAGTGCAGTTCCTGATGTTTTTTGGATCTCTCCCTTTGCATGAAGACTGAGTGGGGCCAATTTCTGGCCAGGATCTCATGAGGTCCTGTGGTGTAAGTTATGCTTAGGCTGACACTGCAGTGCCAGAAAATGAAGGAACTTGCTTTTGGCTTTTTGAATGATGTTTCAGGAGCAACAACAAGAAGAAAAAACAATGGAGATGCTTGTATCATGTTAAAATAAAATGAACTGACATTATATGTTAAAGAATATATATATATATAATCTATGTCTAATTTATTTTATCATATAAGTCAATAAAATACATACATTGAAAAATAAACTACCATTGTATTTCTATACAAAAAGGTAGACCAGAGAAACATTTTCGTTTTTTAATTACTCTGCCTAAATACCATGTAGAAGCAATTAAAAGGAGAATGGTTCTTTCTGGATTACAGTCCCAAGGGATCATGGCATCAGATGGGAAGGCTTAGATAGAGGCAACAGTCAGGCTGGTCACAATGTCTCCACAGTCAGGAAATAAGAGAGCTAGAACAAAAACCATGGTAAAAGAGAAAGTTAAAATCGACCTCCTTCCCCTAACCACTTCTGAAGCTAAACATTCAATAGGTTCTTTGTACGTTCATCAATCTGTCATGGGCTACTCTTCCTCAAAATGTTTGCTAATCCCTCGCTTATATATTCTCTGTTCCTCTTAAACTTTTAGGTTGTTTACTTTTAAGTTAGTCATGTAAAGCAGCAGCAATTATTGCATTGTCCCTTGTAAATTTTACCATTGAAGTTTAGTGTTAAGTGATGATAGCTTGCATATGCTCAGCCGAGGAGGCAAAGCATATATGCAGGCACACTATCAGAAAGTGTGGCCTTGTTTGAGTAAGTGGGGTCTTGTTGGAGTAAGTAAGTCACTGTGGCTGTAGCCGCTAAGATCCTTATCCTAATTGCCTGGAAGCCAGTATTCTGCTAGCAGCCTTCAGATGAAAGTGTAAAACACTCAACTCTTCCTGTATCATGCTTGCCTAGATGCTGCCATGTTCCCCAGAGGGAGGCCCCAAGGCCTGATACTAATAATGATGCTATGCTGTTCTTACAAAGAGGGGCTTATCATGACTGCCCTCAGAAAGGCCCAACAAGCAGCTGAAAGAGTTAGATGTGCATATTTACACCCAACCAACAGACAGAAGCTGCTGATACCTGTGACTGAATTAGGGAAAAGCTGGAAGAAGTTGAGGAGGAGGGCGATCCTGTAGGAGGACCAGCATTCTCAACTAATCAGGATGCCTGGGATCTCTCAGACACTGAGCCACCAACCAGGCAGCATATAGCAGCTGATATGAGCCCCCCACCCCCCACCTTCCCACACATACACACATATAGTGAAGAGGACTGCCAGATCTGGACTCAGTCAGAAAAGATTCACCTTCACCTAATCTTTGAGAGACTTTGGGCCCCAGGGAGTGGGGTGGGTGGTGGGTGAGGATATCCTCTTAGAGACAGGGTGAGGAGGTGTGGGATGTGGAACAGTCATAAGGTGGACTAGAATGGGGACAAATTCTGGACTATAGAAAAAGATTAAAGAATAAAAAGAAAAAGAAAAAGAAAGAAAGAATAAAGGAAAGAACAAAAAAGAAAGAAAGAAAGAAAGAAAGAAAGAAAGAAAGAAAGAAAGAAAGAAAGAAAGAAAGAAAGAAAGGAAGGAAGGAAGGAAGGAAGGAAGGAAGGAAGGAAAGAAGGAAAAGGAGTTGCCTTGGTCATGATGGCTGTTCACAGGAGTAAAACTCTAATACAGAGTTTATACTAGGGACTGGAGTATTGCTATGATAGGCCTGGCCATGCTTTTATTTGGAAGAATGTGGATTTAGGGACTTTGGATTTGGAAAGAAGCAGAATGCTTTAAATGAGGCTTAATTGGATACTCCTAGTAAGGAGATGAAAGACTTTGTTACTGAGATTTGTTTGAGTTGTGTAGACCTGGCCCAAGAGGCTTCAGTGGAGAATTTCAATACGTGATCTAGAGATAGTTTTTATGGTGTTTTAGTGAAGAATGTGGCTACTCTTTGCCCTTGTCTGAAGAGTCTGCCTGAGGCTAAGGTGAAGATTCTCAGATTAATTACACTGACAGAGAAAGTCTCAGAAACACCCATCACAGACTTTGTTCACTGCTTAAGTCTCATGAAGAACATTTTAAACAAGCATAGCATGCTGAGAAAGGGAAAATATAAAATATATATTTTTGAGTATTAAAAGGGCACTGGGAAGTGAAATGGAGCTGAATCCTGGGTTCAAGGATATTAAATTGAATTAAGGAGTAGTGACCTTGGGGCAAGACACCACTCAGCTAAATTTAGGTCCAGGTATGGTAGTACAAACCTTTAATCCCAGGAGGCAAGTACAGACAGATCTATGAGTTCAAGGCCAGTCTAGAAAAGAGTAAACTCTAGGTGAACAAAAACTTAAATCCAGGCTTGGTGGACCACACCTTTAATCCCAGTGTTCAGGAGACAGAAACGGAGATCTCTGAGTTCAATGTGAGTCTACAGATCAAGTTCTAGGACAGCCAAGTGTAGGAGGTAAAAGGGTTGGAAAACAGAAAGCTGATGATAATGTAACAGAACAAAGGGCCATGTTTTAGCCCCAGCAAGCAGCAGAACTCAGTTTTGGCCACATGGCTCTGGCTTTGGAGTCCAAAATAGAAGGGACGACTGGGACAATTGAGGCTGGTTAACTAAAGCTAAGAAATTAGTAGTGATTAAGAAGAGATCAGGATCACTGAGGTAAAATCTTCTGGGAAGTGTTTTCTTAGAGTACAAAGAAGCTATGTTCCATAGGTAGCCAAGGTTGTACCTCGAGCTGCAGTTATACTTCGTAATCTATAAAAGTCACCCAGCTGGTATTGGTTTTGAAGGCATGAAGGGGTCATGAAGGGGTCATGAAGGGTAGTTGAAGCTTGGCACTGTGAGAAGCCATAGAAGGCAACCGGTGAAGGTGTAGCCTCAGCTGCAGTCGATGGCCCAGAACTAAAGGTGTCATGCAAAGAAGTTGAGTCTTGGCACCATGAAGAGAGTCTATGAAAGGCTATTGGTGAATCCTAGTTGCATCAGAAGACCCCAGCATACTGGAGATGCCAGTATCATGAGATAACAACCAAGAACAGCAGCAGCAGTGGGGTATATCAACCTGAGCTTAGAATGCTGCAGAGGACAGAGCTGAAGAAGTGACACTAGCCTTTTGGAGAAGCCCAGAAGATCATGCATGGATCTGAGACACTGAAACAAGAAGTTGTAACATTGAAGTTGCCTTGGAGACCCCAAGATGTTCAAGATACCAGAGCAATGGGCTATCTGTTAATGAAAGCTGCTAACAGGGAATGGATCCAGTCCAAGAGAAAGAACTGTGTTTCGGTCAACAAAGATGAAAAAGGAGTTGGAGATCTGAAGACCACTCACTTGGCCATCAGCATGGAGATGAAGCGTTTGGAGTTTTCCCAGCTGTTTTCCTGTCTTATTTTGGGGATTATAGTTAAGTGATTGGGTAAATCTCAGAAGAGACTTTGAACTTCAGACTTTTAACATTGTTGAGGCTGCTATAGATTATGGGGACTTTGGAAGCTGGACTAAATGTATTTTGTATTATACTATGTTTAGATATGGCTGTCATAGACTCATATGTTTGAATAAGCCTATGGGGGCCAGAGAATGGAAAGTTATGGATTGTATATGCTCTGCCCAGGGAGTAGACTATTAGAAGTTGTGGCACTGTTGGAGTAGATGTCTTATTGGAGTAGGTATGTCACTGTGGGTATGAGCTTTAAGACTCTCATCCTAGTTGCCTGGAAGGCAGTATTCTGCTAGCAGCCTTTAGAGGAAGATGTAGAACTCTCAGCTCCTCCTGCAACATGCCTGCCTGGTTGCTGCTGTGTTCCTACCTTGATGATAATGGACTGAGCTTCTGAACATGTAAGCCAGGTCCAATTAAATACTGACCTTTTAAGAGTTGGCTTAGTTATGGTGTCTGTTTACAGCAGTAAAAACCTAACTAAGACAGTGTATATTACAAAATTGCACACTGCAACTCTTTAAAGATTCTATTTTCTATCTTTTATACATTATGAATATGCCTGTAATGGAAACTTTCTTTTTTATTTTTATTATTTTTATTAGATATTTTCTTTATTTACATATCAAATAATACCTCCTCTCCAGATTTCCCCTCTGGGGAAAAAAAAAGAAAAGAAAAAAAAAAGAAAGGAGAAAAAACCCACAAAACAATGGCCTAATTGGTCATCAGTGGGAGGAGAGGCCCTTGGTCCTGTGAAGGTTCTATGCCCCAGTGTTGGGAAATGCCAAGGCCAAGAAGTGGGAGAGGGTGTGTTGGTGAGCAGGGGGAGGGAGGAGGGAACAGGGTTTTGTTTTGTTTTTTAATGGAAACTTTCTAAAGAAATATTTTAGGGGTTTGGATAATTGATCTTAAATACTTTTACTTTTATGAAGTTGGTTTTCTTTTATTTTTTTAATACAATAAAACTAGACACAGAAGCTGAAATAAATATGAGAGTTGTCAGAATCATTCACTACAAGACAATGCATATTCAGGCCAAATGAACAAAGACAAAACAAAACAAGAAAATTATCTCTATAGTACTTTGAGGTCCAGTTAAGCCAGTCATGATTATTTTGATTTTTTAAAAATGGTTTTATTTTATAAAACCTATCTGAGAGAGACGTACATGAAGCATTTGAAATACATTCAGGCTTGTTTAATAGAATGGAATGTATCTGAAAGGTAATTTTGTTTTTTTCCTGTACTATCCATAAATGAAGCTGATGTAATTACTTGGAAAATTAAAGGAGTAAGGAAATTAAAGTTTGTGTAGCTGAGAAAATTAGGTGGTCACTCTGTCATTCTACTTCAGAGACTTTCTAGTACTGGAGAAAGTCTGATAGAAGAACCACACCGTTGTGGTTACTTTAGCTATGTATGGAGACTCCATCTCAAAATGCCGAAGTCAATGGACATAGCTCAAGCAGGAGAACGTTAACCTCTCCTATATTAAGTATAATCTACAATCACCCCAAAATATTTTAGGGCTATTGCTGGTACTTATTTTTTTTTAAAAAAAAAAGAACAACAAAATGTAATATTAAACAATCTATCAACCTTTCTGATCATAATCTTGTCACCCACTCAATCATAATAATTTTTGAGCCTTGAAAAAATTGATCTACCACAAAGTCTATTTTTCTTCGCATCTTGACCAGTTGTCAATCTCTACTTGCTATCATATATTGCAAGAGGAAATTTCACTGATAAAGATTGAGAGATGGACTATCAATAGAAATAATGGCAAGTCATTAGGGGTTTATTTAGTACTGTGTCTGTTTAACAAAATAATAGTATTTAATTCAACCCTAGGACCTATAGCCTGTCTACCCACAGGTTCTTAGCCCTGTTATAGGTACCATCTCATGGAATTGGCCCTATAGTCAATCAGAAAGTATTGATTACTTAAATAACAATATTTTCACTCTCACATAAGTTTTCATATCTTTTCAGACAAATCTTTATTATAATTTACAAGGTAAAGAACTAAATGAGAGTGATGATTACTCTTCACTGGTAGCTTTAATAGCACCTCCCAAGACCCTGAAAGCTACCAAGTCCAAGAATGATGACTCTTTCAGAATAGAGGCACCTTGATGTCTCCATGTTTTGTGATACAATCATTTAGTGTCTTCAGTAATATTTAATGACAGTGTCTTACCATCAAGTTCAGGAAGATAAAGATGGGGATGGTCAATAGTCTGTAAAGCTAGGAGGAATGAAGGAACTTATTCTGCAACATTTGAAAAAGAGGTAGCTCATTCTTGAAACTAAGGTTTTGCTCATAGCACATGATATCTAATTAGCAGGTTGTATCATAGTTGCAAGGGAAATTCATTAAAACTCTTTTTTAAAGTATAGAATAAATAGAATTTATTTAGGGCATGGGGAGGGGAGTTTAGAGGTAGCAGAGGCACAGAAAGGCAGAGAGAGAGAGAGAGAGAGAGAGAGAGAGAGAGAGAGAGAGAGAGACAGAGAGAGAGACAGAGAGAGAGACAGACAGAGACAGAGACAGAGACAGACAGAGACAGAGACAGAGAGACAGAGAGACAGAGAGAGAGAATAGAGAAGTGAGGGCTGACCATGACCACGTGGAGAGAAGGGGGAAGGAAGAGGCAGCAAGAGGGCAAGATGTAAGAGAGCCATTAAAACCCTTTATGTTTGTATATGAATAGATTTTTTTAAAAAAAAATCTACAATAGTAAATGTCTATGTTTTCTTTCAAAAGACTAGTTTTATTTATCTTTTTCCATAGTCCTTCCTCTAAACTTCTTTCCTAAACCCACTATTTAATGCTTTCTAGTATCTTTATTCCCCTTTGACCC
>JADRCD010188407.1:0-12416 GCA_019843815.1 Montemys delectorum | reverse complement strand
GCATCTAGGCTGTGAAGACAACATGGACTGTAGTTTACACTCCTGGGCTCTAGTTCATACATTTGAATTCTAGCTTGTTCTTGATTTCATGCACTTTCTACCCTCCATCTCTCCTAACTGACTGTACCACATATCAAAGCTGGAAGTCTAGACACACACACACACACACACACACACACACACACACACACACTTATAGTTCAGGGTACTGACTGTCAATAGTTTAAAATCCCCATTTCACCTGTCATTTTCCTTTCTTAAAGAAGCATGCGTAGCAGGGTGTGGTGGTTCCTATCTGTAATCCCAGTTCCTGAAAGGATGAGGCAAGAGGATTGCCACAGGTTTGAGAGTAATTTGGGCTACAGAGTGAGGGCTTGCCTCAGAAGAAGAAAGAGAACAGGAGGAAAGAGCAAAGGAAAAAAAATCTAGTTTGACCTAGGACTGTAGATTGTGTTCATTATTGTAGTTTATGTTTGAAATATTACTGTTTTCATCTTTCAAGTACAACACTACATTACAATACTAGATTTAAGTGTTTAACACACTCACCATTGTGCATTCTTTAAAATCGTTTTCCATATATATTCATGGCATTTTCATAAGGACACTTTCACACACATATACACTGGGTGTTGAACCCATTCACCCTCATTCTTCCACTTCTCCTCTCCCTCCTCCTATGATTCCTCTGTATTCCCCTAGACAGCTCCACTTCTGTTCTTACGTCATACATACATACCCAGTTTTACACATTTACACATCTGCTATGTTTTCTCACCACTCTCTGCCCTTCTCAACTCTGTTTTGGAGGACAGACATTGGGCAGGCCAGCTTCTCTTCCAGTTTGTACATGGAAAGTCAAAAGAGACAGTAATTTACTTCTTAGCACATAGAACAAACCAGATAATCTACATAGCTGTAGCTTTTAAAAAAAATAACTCCAAGAGAAACACATGTGCAGTGAAACACAGTAAACAGACCTACAGAAAGTGTCAGTTCTTCTGAAGAGAGATCTGTACTTGACCCACTGTGCGACTCAGACGGCGGAGAAGACACCCCTATATGTGGCCAGCCCCATCTGAGCAAGTTTTAATAGCAGTGTGTGGGCTCACCTGACATGCAGCCATATATGGTGCTTTGCATGAGAAGTGTCCCCCATAGGTTCATGTATATGAACACTTGGTCCCCAGCTCGTGGCACTACAGGGGAAAGTTATGAAATATTTGGGAAGTCTTGCTAGAGGAAGTATGTCACTAGGTTGGGCTTTGATGTTTTAAATATAATAATTTTTATCAATTCTTTGAGAAATATATATATATATACATATATGTCTTAGTGTTATTTGAAATATATATATATATGTCTTAGGGTTATTTGTGCCATGTTGAAACACTGTGACAGAACAAAATTGGGGAGAAAAGGGTTTATTTGGTTCATGCTCCCACATCACTGCTCATTGTTGAAGGAAGTCAAGACAGGAACTTAAACAGACCAGCAACCTGGAAGAAGGAACTGATGCAGAGGCCATGGAGGGCTAATGTTTACTATATGCTCATCACGCCTTGCTCAGCCTGCTTCCTTATAGATCCCAGGACCATCAACCCAGAGATGATCCCACACATAATTGGAGTGAGCCCATCACCCCCATCAGTCACTAATTAAGACATGTAGTATCCTATAGCAGTGATTCTCAAACTTCCTAACGCTGTGACCCTTTAATACAGTTCTTCATGTTGTGCTGACCCCCCGACCATAAAATTATTTTCATTGCTACATCATAACTGCAATTTTGTTACTGTTATGAATCATAATGTAAATATCTGATATTCAGGATATCTAATATGTTACCCTTGTAAAACAATTGTTTGACACAGCAGCCCCTAAGGGGTCGTGAGCCACAGGATGAGAACAGTTTCTCTACACGCTTGCCTTCAGGCCAATCTTATGGAAGCATTCATTGTTTCAGTCGAGTCTCCTTCCTGTCAATGACTCTAGCTTGTGTCTAGTTGACATGAAACTAGCCAGCACAACATGTATACAATGTATTTTATCACATTCACCCCCAATTCTCCCTTAAATGTTCTCAGAACCATCTTTTTATCCCCTCTTAAATTCATATCTTCTTGGTCTTCTTCCTCCTCCTGTTTCTTTTCCTCCTCTTCTTCTTCCTCATCCTCCTTTTCTTCTCCTTCCCACTGAGTCCAATAAGTTGTGCTACATATATATTCATGGGTATGGAGCTGTACACTGGAACATGGTCAGTCTACCAGGAGCTACACCCTAAAAATAACTGTTTCTGCCCAGGAAGTCAACAGTTGTCATCAGTAGCTCTTCAGATGGGGGTGGGGTAGAGGCTCATGAGGCCTTTCCCACTTAGTCCTAGGATGTTGAGTGGCTTGATCTTGTGCAGGCAAGCACAGCTGCTATGAGTTTGTGTGTGTATTTGTCCTGTCTTTTCCAGAAGGCACTGTCTGGTCCTCCCCAATCTCTCCCAGTTACTGTTTTTCTACCTTTTCTTCTGAGATGGTCCCTGAGCCTTGTGGAGAACAGTGTGATAGATATGTCTTATTCTCAGCTGAGCACTCCATAGCCACATCTCTGTTTGCGAATTTCTGTATTACTTGTCATCCCTTACACAAAGAAACTTTTTAAAACAAGGTCTAAGAGTTTCACTAATCTATGGGTATAGATTCTTTTGGAGGATAGTTTGATACTATGTCCATTTAGGAATATAATACTAGAAAACTTACTGGGACCTATGAGCTTCCTCCATCATGTTTTTTTCCCCCTGATTTACAGAGCCAGGCATCTTTTTCCTTCTGAGTAACAAGCCTTAAATCCAATCAGAAAGTTCTTGGTTACTCCTGTAACATCTGTGCTACTACTACGTCCATGGCAATATCCTTTTTGAAGATATAAGTTCAAGGCTGAGCGAGAGGGTAGATGACTCCACCCACCTCCAGCAACCTACACGGTAGTATGAGAGCTAGCCAGCAGGGACGAGACTCCTTCCTGGTAAGTACCAACTTTATTTCTCCATGTCTTGTAATCAAACTGTGTGGGGTTTCCAGCAATAGGATCTCTTATCATCAAGGTTCTGTGTGTAACCAAGAACAATGACAATAGTCCCTAAGTAGTGTCTCTAGGATACCCTTGACCAAAATATTGAAATGAAGTACCTCACATCTAGCACTGTCATTTGTTTTCTTAATCTTAGCCATTCCGACAGGTAAACTGAAATCTCACAGCAGTTTTTAATTTGCATTTTTCCAATAGCTGGAATGGTGAACACTTCTTAAAACATTCCTTAGCCATTTGGATGTCTTGGGAGAACTTGCTGTTCAGTGCCACAGCATTCCTTTTGACTGTGGTTTTTTGTTTGTTTGTATTCCTGTTCTTTAGGTTCTTTGTTCCGTTTTGTTTTATTCTTTGTATATTCTGGACACCAATCGTTTGTCAGATGGACAGATGGCAAAGATTCTTTTTCCTGACCTATGATCTATGGTCTTGGTTTGTAGTTTACTTCCAATACATGGGGCTCTTGAAATTCACGAAGTTCTACTTGTTGATTGTTAGTCCTATTTCCTGGGTAACCTGGGTCTTACTTAGAAAGTCTTCTATTTTTTATTTTTTTATTATTATTTTTTTTTTTGAGACAAGGTTTCTCTGTGTAGCCTGTCCTGGAACTCACAATGTAGACCAGGCTGGCCTCGAACTCAGAAAATCCACCTGCCTCTGCCTCCTAAGAGCTGAGATTCAAGGCATGCGCCACCACTGCCTGGCTCACTTAGAAAGTCTTTATTGGTCAATTCCTACTTCTAGGCACTTCAGAGTTCCATGTCAAACAATGAGATCTTTGATCCATTTGCAATGGATTTGTGTGCACAGAAGAACTGAGTTTCCCACTTTTACCTGTTAGAACTAGTGTTCTCAGCCCTACTTGTTGAAGTGTATTTTTCTCCATTGTGTATTTTTTGGGCATCTATTTCCAAAACAAAACAAAACAAAAACAGGTGCCTGTTGGTATGTGGACTTATGTCTGTGTCCTCAGTTCTAATTCTGATTAACGTGTCTGTTTTTGTGATGGTACCATGCTGTTTTTTGCTACTATGGCTGTATGGTATAACTTGAAAGCAGCAGCCTTACTGGAAAAAGTTTGTACCCGACTCACTGCCCCGGCCCTCAGTTTCCTGTGTGCAGATAGATCAAAGGGAACTCGGCACTTTCTGATCACCAGACCAGCTTTGTGATCCTGCCACCATGCCTTTCCCACCAGAAGGACTGCATTCCTCTTGAACTGTAAGCTAAAATAAGCATCTCCCACAGTCCCAAGTTGCTTTTGGCATTTTATCCCAGCAACTGAAAAGTCAGTTATACAAGCTGTAAGCAGAGAGCAAAGTCCTACTATCTCAACAGCTCGCTTTGACAGGTTTTCACTACCTACCAGAGTAGGACCACAAATAGAAAAGGCTGTGAAGAGCTGAGGGAAACTGTTGGATGCACTGACTTTGAGTTAGTGTCTCTACAGAGACAGGAGAACTGAGAGGGCAATTCCCACTGGATGCCTCCATCTAAGAAGACTGGTAGGGAGAGTTGGGAAAAGAAGAGAAGGGGAGGACGAGGAAGACATCAGGCAGGGCAGAAAGCTCACAATAGTGCAAAGATAATCTTCATTTTATAGAAAAAGTCCCCGTCTCACCTTCCAAACAATTGAAGGCACTGATGGTAAACTAGGTGTTACTGACGTTGTATTGAAGGTGAAGCCCATCTCAGGATATGTTCTTTCAGCTTCAAGTCTAGTGGCTTAATAGGCAAGAGTATCCATTTATTTAGGGGGAAAGGAGAATATTTAGTTGATTCTCTACTAAATTCAGATAAGATAGCTTCCATAGAGTACAGAAAGATATCTACACATATATACAAAATGAGAAAATGGGACTCAGAGGTCAAGAACGGAAATCATCAGTAGAAGTTAACTAAGAGCTAGCTAAAGTCCTATAATTATCTATGACAAAAATGTAAAAGGAGGGGCTGGGGTGATGGCACAGTGATTAGAACCATAGGCTGCTCTTCTAGAAGATCAGAGTTCAATTCCCAGTACTTACATGGTGGTTCACAACTATCCCTAACTACAGTCATAGTTACAGATAAACAAAACAGAGTATTTGAGATTCGGAGAATTATATCATGTATTCCAATGGTTCCATCATCAAAGTAATAAAAGAAGAGGGCAGAGAAAATGGGCAGATAAACTATTCAAAGAGGTAATAAATGAGACATTTCTAAAATGAATAGTAAATTATTAACCTACAGTTCCAGGAGTTGCAGCCAGCATCAATCAGAATATTGCAAGACAACTATATCATAGACAGAATTCTGAATCAAATTTAAAGAAGAGAAGATCTTTAGAGCAGCTTCAGAAAATAACACACCACATACCATGTGCCAGATACAAACTATTAAGTTTATTTTTACCAGAGTAATATTTATTTCTGCTGTGCTCATGAAAGAAAGAAAATGGGACCAACTTAGATTTGATGTCCATCAATAATAGATGGATGTACAGTAAAAATGTGATACATATATGCAATGGGATTTTTCTTTTAGGTTTATTTATTTGTTTGCATATGGGTGTTTTTGCCTGCATGTTTGTAAGTGCATCAGGTGAATGTGTAATGCCCATGGTGTCAGAGGATGGTGTTGAATCCCCTGTAACTGAAGTTACAGTTATGAGCTTGCCATGTGAGAGAGAGCTGGGAATTGAATCTAGGTCCCCTCTGAGAGTAATAAGTACTCTAAACCTTCAAGCCATCTTTCTAGCCTGTATACAGTGGAAATTTATCTAAAAGAAATAAAAAATGAGATAATAAGATTTCAGGTAAACAGATCTGGAAATATTGGGTCAATATTAAACGAGTTGACCTAAACTCAGAAACATAAAACTGCATGTCCTCTTTCGTATGGGAATCCTATCCAGTAAAATATATAAATTAATATAAACATGGGAAAATCCTAAAAAAAAACACATTAAGAAAGGAAACCAAGAGAGGGTTGAAAAATGGGTAGTGTGGAATGATGGGGGTGAGGGACACACAGATGTGAAGGAAAAAAAAGAAACAAGAGTAAGGACAGGGGGATCAGGGTAGCTGGGGCTGGGCAGTGAGGAAGAGAAACACGAAAATACAGTTGCTTGGGGAAAAATGGGAGACAGGAGAAGAACAGCATGTCTGAGTTGTCAAGAAGGGACCTGGAGAGGTGCACCGCTCACCAGCTGTGAGCACTGACTGCTCTTAGAGAAGAGCTGGGTTCAATTCTCAGTATCCACTTGGTGTCTTATTAGAGTCTGTAACTCCAGACTCAGGGAATCCAACGCTCTCTTCTAGCCTCAATAGGTACTGCAGGTACTTGATGCACAGACTTACATACAGGCAAAACATATGAAAAAGGAAATATAAAAAAGAAAGCTAAAAGGGAAGATGATCAACCAATTTCATGCTTATGTACAGTGAAAATATTCTTCAGAAAAGAATGTGAAGTAAACACAGACTCATATAGACCAAAACTGACGGACTTCACCATCAACAGACACCGAAGAAATGCCTGGCGCCAAAGGGAAGTGGTATGAGATGGAAAGCCAGATCTGCATGAAATAATAATGAAAAAAGCAGAAAAGAGAATATTTGTACAAATTAAAGAGAGATGCAGTTTCACATGATCATCATATACAATTGTTACACGTTTTCACACATCAAAATGTACAGTACATTTTATAACTGCAAAAGCAAAATATAAGACTACAGTATCACATAGGATAGGAGATGGACAGAAGGAAATATGCAATTATTAATTTCTTATATGTATATTCTTAACAGAGTAACATTACTTTTATTTGTTTGCTTGCTTTTGTGTTTTGAGACAGTGTCTCACTTTGTTTTCCTGGTCTGGAATTCCCTATGTCGAAAAGGCTGGCATTGAACTCGTAAAGACTGGCCTTCCTCTGTCTCCCAGTGGTGGGATTAAAAGCTTGAATCACCACATCAGATCACAGTTACTTTATATGAAGAGAGATGGTAATAATTAAAGATGTAAACTACGGGTGAGTGAAATGGCTCAGCAGGTAAAGTCACTTACTCTGAAAATCTGGAGACCTGAGTTTGGTGCTGGGATCTAAATAAACAAAGGTAGGACAGAACTAATTCTGCAAAGTTGTCCTCTGACCTGCACATATGCATTGTACCATGTGTGTGGCCACATTCACACACATACATCATAATAACTAACGATTTTTATAAAGATGTAAGTTGAGATTTTCAGAGCAACTATTCCCTGTAACATAATAAAACTTGGAAAGACAATCGAGAGACATGGTTCCCAACCTGAGGGTCATGAGTCCTCTGGGGGGTTACATATCACATTTCCTGCATAGCAGATATTTACATTACAACTCATAACAGTAAAAAAATTATAGCTATGAAGTAGTAATGGAGTAATTTTATGGTTGGGGGTCACCACAACATCAGGAACTGTACTAAAAGGTCGAGGCATTAGGAGGTTGAGAACCACTAATCTAACGGTGAATGGAAATATGAAAACGTCCAACGTAACCACAAGAAGCAAGGAAACGGTGGACTAGAGACATGAAATCCATGTTACATGGAAAGGATGAATGAAGTGAGTTTCCCACATGGGCCATTCCTGGACAATGAATGTTTTTTGGAAATTTGCTTCTGCTACAAACCTGAAAATGTTTTGTCATGAATTCAAGCTAAAAACACAAGGTAAATAAAACTTATAAGCAAAATGTATACTGGAGCAAAATCATTTTGACACAACTAACATTGCTTCCATGACAAGTAATGGTGAGCTCCTTATCACACCTCCTGCCATGCTGTCAACAGTTAAAACATCCCAGAGTGGCTTTGCAGCCTGTGTATTTTTCTGAACTCAAGCTACAGTCCCCACAGGGTTTTTAAAACATGTCAGTGGAAACACAAAGGATATTTCCATATTTAAAATCCATTTGCCTGCCACTGAGTGTCCATCTAATTCCAACTGAATGTGGCTAATCTGCATGCTCGAGTCGGGGGGGGGGGGTGCTCTTGTGAGATGCTGTAGAGTTCTACTCGAATTTTAAAAATGACTTCAAAGTACTGAAACTCAAGTAAAATCATTCACTTATAGGTTCCCATGAATATGTGATAGCACCTATATAGGTGGAAAGACACTTCAAAACTGATCCTGTATATCTCATTGAAAGGTAGCATTAAATGAGGCAGCCAAGGTGATGAATGCCAGTTATTCCATCACTCAGGAGGGGAAGGCTGGAGGACCAGGAGCTCTAGGTCATTCTCTGTGGTGTAGATTAGAGGCCAGTCTGGGCTACAAGAATGAGCAATACTTGCTTTGAATCTCAGGTCAACGAAATTTATTCCTCACAAAAAGAACTCCATTCCTTTCTTTAACAGACTTGAACTAAAAATACTCTTCAAAGTATGTGAACTTTCCCACCCTCTTGTTATATAGATATTTAAGCAAAGTCCTCAATTTTGCTTTTTGCCCTATAAAGCTGAAAGTATTTACCAAAAGGCCTTTTGCAGAGCCCGTCAACTGTGGGGTATAGGCAGCTTTTGCTGTAGCTGCTATGGTGTACTTTGCTTTGGAACCACAGACGCTTTACCTCAAACTGCCACCTCTATGAATCACCCGGAGAAGGTCAAGACATGTCAGGAATGGAAGCTGGATGTGAATTCAGTCGTGAGGTTAAGCAATCATCATTGATAACACAAATTAGCACATAAAATATGGAATGTTTTGCTAAGGAAACTCTTTGTAGAGACGTCTCCCCCACCCCCACCCCCGTACCCACAGGCTGGCTGTCCCCAGTTCCAGTTACCCACAGTCAGTATGGAAAACTTCAGACACAGTAGTATGTTTTATTAGCTCTTATTATATAATTGTTCTGATTTATTACCAATTACGATTAGTCCCTTACTGTGCCCAATTTATAAGTGAAACTTTGTTATATCTATGTATAAGACTATATATATATATATATATATATATATATATATATATATATGAATATTATATACATGTTTGTGTGTGTGGTGTCTGGCTTCAGGTCCACAGATAAAGGAAAGGCCATTGTGAACATCCTCATATTTATGAAAATCTTACTACGTAGGTGCTTCCCCTTCCCATCTCATAGGTACTGAGATGTTATCAGAGATACTACAGTTAGATAAGTGATGTAAGGGTGCCTAAGACTTAACACAGCAAAAGCCCATCAGATTCAAGGTCTGCAAACACCAGTTAAGAGAAGCAAAGGAAGCCCGGCAGTGGTGGCCCACGCCTTTAAGCCTTTAATCCCAGCACTTGGGAGGCAGAGGCAGGTGGATTTCTGAGTTCGAGGCCAGCCTGGACTACAGAGTGAGTTCCAGAACAGCCAATGCTTCACAGAAAAACTCTGTCCCAAAAACAAAACAAAACAAAAAAATAAACGCCAATAACAACAACAACAAAGCAAAAGAGAAGCAAAAGAAAACCAAAAGTTGTTTAGCTGGGGATGGAGCTCATTAGGAGAGCATAGGAGAGCACTAGATTAGAAGAGATGAGGCCTAGGCTCAATCTCCAGGGCTGTAAACAAACTAATGAATGGATGTTTACCCCCCACCCCCCCACCCCACCCCACCCCCGACCCGCCGCCCCTAAAAAGGGCAAGTGCATAATGGGTAATTCTCTGCTTCAAGTCAAGGCCAACCTGGACCACAAACTCAAGGAAATCTAAAAACCAAATGGCTGGGTGTGGTGTTGCACGCCTTTAATCTCTACATTGGGAGGCAGATGGATCGAGCTTCAAGGCTACTCTCCTCTACATTGTGAGATCCTGTCTCAAAACAAACAAAACCACCAGAACCCAACGAAAATTCCCAAATAAGAAGCAACAACAAAAAGCTTCAAGATCGAGGGAGCAAAGGTAGGTACTTGTGAGGATTAAGAACGGGTAAATGCAGCCGGGTTGGGAGCTAGAGTACACAAGACTAAGTTCTTTTGGCGAATATGACTACTAGATGACAAAACTGGTTGTGGTACCCGGAGGTTCCCTCCAAAAACATTACTGTATCAGCAACGGGGTGCTTTCTCTGCCTGACTCTTAGCAAATTTCATTTAGAGTGTTCTGATGAGTGTATGAACAGAAATGTTGTTTGTGAAAGTCTGAGCACGTTTTTATGACCCTGAAAAGTGTGCAGGAAAAAAAAAAATCAGAGGCAGAACTAGTTCCAGGCCAGCCTGAGAGAGAGAGAGTTCCAGGCCAGTCAGGGTTACACTGGGAGATTTTACTTCAAAACAATATTGCTTCCCCCCAACCCCCCCCCCCCCCCCCCCCCAAGAAACTGGTGGGAACACAGAGGTGAGTCCGGAGACTCCTCAGCAGGGAACATGAATATAATGCATTTATGCACACATACATTTGTGTTTATTTTGCCGTCAAAAGACAAAATGGAAGTGCATTAAGCTCTTCGTTATATACCCACACACTAAACCCTGTTTATCCTAGCGGGTTAGAATTTAAACACCATCTTCTGCGGTGGGCATTTTAAGAGATTATAAATAGCAATAAAAATAGAGCGATCAGAACGCTGGTGCTCAAGGCTAGCGCCTCAACCCCAGGATTCTGGCAGCCCCTCCTCTGCAGGACCCCGGGCTGTCCCCTCCGCCAATGACCGAGCCGGAGCAGCGGCCCAGGGGAGGGCTAAGATCTGCTGGAACGCGCCCTGTCAACTTTGTAGTCCAGTCACCTACGTCGGTTGGTAGCGGCCGCTGTGGCTTTAAACGGCCGGGGGATTTCGAATCGGGGAAGGCGGGAGGTCAGGCCTTGGGGCGCCCCCGTCGCGGGGAGCCCCCGCTCGCAGCGTCCCCGGGCCTGAGCGCGGCCGCGCGGCTTTGTCTCCGGCGTCGCGCCCTGCACTTCCCCGTGCGCAGCCTGTAACCCGAGCTCCCATTTCCTGGTGGATTCTCTTAAAGCGGCCGCGGTCGCCGCGCAGAACAAAGGCCATTGTCTCGCTTCCTCCTGCGGCGCCGCGTCCTTCCCGGAAAGCCCCTTCCTAGACCGCGGTCCCCGGGCTGCATCTGCGCCTCGGGGAGCGCACGGAAAAGCCCCCACTGTGCGTGGTCCAGGTCCTCCCGAGGCGCAGCCAGGGGAGGCGGGAGAGAGATGAACCAGGCTTGCTGGTCCTTGGGCCACGCTGCAAGGTTCCCCAAAGGCGTCCTCCGCCTCGGGGCTGCCCAGTGGGCATCCCGCGCCCCTCCCCCGCACGCCTTTTGATTTCTCCGCGGCCCGCGGTAACCCGAGCTTTTATTTCCTGGTGGCTCCTTTAAGAGGCAGAGCCGGGTGCTGGGAATTCACGTCAGTTTCTGCCCTGAAACTCTCAAGATCAATGAGCAGAGAGCTTTCTCAGTTCTGCCTTTCAGTTTCTCTCTTCCAGGAAGGAAAACATTCGAGAGAGAGATCGAGAGAGAGAGAGAGAGAAAGAGAGAGAGAGAGGGGAGAGAGAGAGGGAGGGAGGGAGCGAGCGAGCGCCGCGGGAGGGCGGGCGGGGGCGGGCGCGCCGGCCGCGGGTGGGAGGAGACACGCGAGGCCGGCCGGCTGCGCCCGGGTCGCCGCGCCGCGACCCGCACACCCCACGCCGTGCTCGCCGGCTCCCACGCCCCCGCACCTCGCGCCCGATCCGCGCGTTCCGAAGAGCCTCCCCCTCCCCCTCGGGCGGCCGCCGCGGGCGATGCTGCAAGAAACTTCTTAAATGACCGCGTCCCGCTGCCCCGCCGAGCGTTTCTGGGTTGGGGAGAGGAAAGGAAAGTGGAAAAAAACTGAGAACTTCCTGATCCCTTTCGCTGTGAGACATGTCTGAGACTCCTGCTCAGTGTAGCATTAAGGTAACGATCGGATTCCCCTCCTTCCCCCACCCCCCCACCTCGGGCGATCGGAACCCCCTTGCCCCGGGGCTGCTGGTGCAGTTGCTGGGCTGGCGGGGAATTATTTGGGGCGCGAGGGAAAGGAGATGCAGCTCGCGACGGCGGCTGTACCCTTTAGTGTAACCTTGCTACACCCCTCTCCCGCCGAGCTCCTCCTGGCTCCTGGGCCCCCCCACCCCACTCCCTTTCTTTTTGACAGTGTAATGCCGCTCTCAATTGGTAGGAGGAACCCGGGCTGTCTTCAGATCTGTGGAGCACCTCCGTAATTAGTGCGCTTTAAAATAAGAAAGGAAAAAGAAAAACCCCTTCTCATATTCCTACGCCTAACGTGAGACTGAATTGTAACTTTTGTTCCCGAGGGGTGGTCTCCCTAGGGAAAAGTTCTAAGGGCCCCACTAGGATGATGTCTCTCTCTCTCTCTCTCTCTCTCTCTCTCTCTCTCG
>JADRCD010188405.1:893-12537 GCA_019843815.1 Montemys delectorum | reverse complement strand
AACTGATTCAGTTATTAACATCACATGCATTGCATTTGGGTTCCTGTAGTCCCCAGGGATGTATCTCTTTCTTGCTTGCTCGCCCTCCCTCCCTCCCTCCCTCCCTCCCTCCTTGGGGTTTAATTTAATGCCACATTCTTAGAACTATACTCATACTGAGCCCCAATCCCAACCTTTGGACTTTTTATTTACTCAGAGAAACTTTCTTTTCTGTGAAAGCTTATATTGTAGTCCCTGCCACGCCACAGATTTCAGAAGACTAGATTTCAAGATATATCATAGAACAACGTCTGAGCACATCTTTTAAAGTACCAACAGTATTTTTTTAAAAATATTATTGCTTAAATCAACATTTTAATGAAGTTGGCACTCATATGCAAGTCATGGCAAACATTTATCTTGACAAGTTGAGTCTAGTGCTAATTCTAGCTGGCCACTGCAGGATTCTCTCATCTCAGTACTATTCTATTTTTTTTTTCTGCTTTGAGTTGCATCCAAACTATTAGAAAATGGTCCTTTGTGAAATGTAAGTTCATTCAGATCATCACTCCTATCCAAGGGATCGTTACCACTCAGCTTGCAAATAGCTTAACAAAATAGAGTGGCCCCTCCCTGTGCTTACCACGGACTCACGGACTGTGTCTCAAAACAGTCCTTTAGCATCTTACTGAGATGTCCTGCATGACATCTCACTACCAGGTTCAGCCTGTGATCATCCAAATTCAGCTTGAGTTTTCTACATAAGCAGTGTTAACTACATCACTAAAGAAAATAAATCGAGGTGTCTGTCTATTCAGGAAAAATCACAAAAGGTAATAGATTTTAATAAATATGAAAGTGTAATTTTAGGGTAGAAAATTACATCATTTTTGGATTATTTTCTGAGTGACTCTCATCAGCCATGTGAGGTAATGCAAGTTTATCTATCTCTCTGTACACCATTCTCTTTTACTATCCAAAAGGAAAATTAGGATATAGCTATTAAAAGAAGGAGTGAACAGTGGGTCATTAATGTAAAATATGAGCACTGGTAATTTTTAACAATTGGGAAAGGTCCAATGATATACAATCATATATGGAGCTAAATTAAAGTGATCCATTATTACAGAAAAATAGAAATAGAAATATCTACTTTGCCATACTTAATACATAAATATGCTCAATAAATTCAATTAAATTAAACATATATGTTAAACCCTCTATCACTGATATTTTATTATGCTCACATATTTATTTAATGTAAGCAACATTCATTTACATTAGTTTTATATGCATCAAGACCATAGTGCCTTAAATTTCTGGTCAGTTTTAGCCTGGAACACTGGCCCAGGCATAGCAACCCGGGTTCTGGTTCCAGTTCATCTTAGGAGAATAGAACTAGTTCTGTCGCTGCCAGGTTCTCTTTGTGCAGATGCTGAACCCTAAGGGCAAGATGGACAAGTGACTCCCAGACTCGGCCACACATTGGTACACTACAATAGACCCAAGTGCATCGTGCCTTGCCTCTGTGTTCAGAGATGATGGCCTGGAGAGAAGCTCAGCATCAACTGCTTAGAGCCTTAGACGATTCTAAAGTGAAGCTACAGTCAAAAAGTTCTGATACCTATGACTATCCTAGAACTAACAAATAAAAGAATACAACATTTTTTTAAGATCGCTCATGTTTTTTATAAGCATATAGATTTTGACAATTCAGTTAACATGATGCAATTGCCTATGATGAAACTTGAAAGAAAAAAAATTGAAGGAAAAAAAATGAATTGCAGTTGTCTACTAAAACAGATAGACCCCCCAAATCAATGGATTCATGTGGCACTTCTATTATAAAGAAAAATCAGCTATTATCAAATTTTGTTCTAGAATTCTTTTAAAAATATGTACATCATGTATAAAAAATTATTTACAAATTAATGCTCATTCATATATTTTAGCTCTATAATTTAATAACCAAGATAAAATATTTTTAGTTATAAACAATTATGACTAGTTAGGGTTGTCAAAATCTTCCCTAGACAGAAGAACAGCTTTTCTTAGCTGTTCACCCACTTTATTTCAATTTCGAGAAACCCACCCACCCAACACACAAGTGGCTCAGCACATGGCTGAAGAACCAATGAGAGCCAAGAGAAGCAAAGGTTAGGTTTTCTAAAGCAGAGGCACTGCAGCAACCAAGATATATTCAGGGCAACGACAAAACAAAGAAGAAAGAATGAGAAATCAATCGGATTAGTCTTAAGAATGTATAAAAACAGCCATGACTCAGAAAAAGAAATCATGTTGGAGCCATAGAGTATGGCCCCCAGGCTGATAAGCTAGGATTAACTGGTGAGTGCAGAGGGAGAATGGGGCAATTCACACTGGAGCTGGCTACCTTTGGAAGTCTAGGAAGACCAAGGTCACAGAGATAAACATAACCAGGACTGAGCTGACTCAGAACCACATGCCTGAGCAAGTTGACTTGCGGCCTGTGTGCTGACAGGCTCGGGTTGAGGATGAAGATGCTGCTTGCTGGCTTGCTTCCAGCAGGCCCTAGTGCATGCATTCCCCAGGAGCTCTGTTGACTTTGGTGTCCTGTATAGACTGGCTACAGTATTAGAATCTTCTTGTTACTAATACTCGTGTTTAAGTCTCAGCAAAGATTTATAGTTACTTCAGTGCAGGCTGTGGCTATTGTAATTGCCTAAAGCTCACGTGACTCACAGAACATGAGATGGGCAAACATTTTAGAAATGGGTCAGATGAGCCAACACTTTGGGTTTAGAGGGACATATTGTGTGGGTTACAAACTCACTTCTCTATTATGGCACAAAAGCATGTATAGACTATACTTAAATCAATACAATAAAACTTTAAGGACAATGATATTTTAATTTATTTCATATTTTCTCTATTACAAACCAATTTTCTTCTTATTTCATCTATTTAAAATGCTAAAAATTAATCTCACCTTTTATGTGTACAGAAAAAGGTCAGGGAAGGTCAGGGCTTATCATACAGCAGAAAACAAATTAAACCTCTGTCGATGGAGATGCATCCAATGCACAAGCATGAGTCAACACAGAAGGAATAGAAATTTCATCTTTACACACAGAATTCCACCAGCAGGAGCTAGGATCTTGGAGCATATCAACTGTAGGACATTTTTTAAAGATTTATTTTTATTTTATGTGGATGAGTGTTTTATGTGTATGTCTTTACACTGCAGAAACACCTGGTGAACATGGAAGTCAGAAGAGGGTGTTAGATTCCCTGGAGTTGGAGTTACACGAGATTCTAAATTGTTCCCAGGTCCTCTCCAAGACTAGCCAGTATAGTATAGTATAGTATAGTACAGTACAGTATAGTATAATTACTAGCCATCTCTTCAGCCCTACATTTAAGACATTGAATGAATCAAGTTCTTCTATATCCAGGTGGCTGAGTTCTATAGTCTGGGAAAGGATGAAATCACAAAGACTAAAATTTCCCATCTACTGGAGAACTATGTAGGGAACAACTGACTCTCCTCAGATATAACAGCGTCTGTCAGGCCCTCATATCATAAACTTTCTTAATTGTACATGCATTAGGCATAATCAACATGATCGTAAGCCTTCTAAGATGGAGGGCATTCACCACATGTAACTAAGGACTGCTCAAAATGTGTTGATCCAAACTGAATGTGTAAATTTCACAAGGAAGTATAAAGTATATTCAGGATGAGGAAAATGTAAGAAATTTTAATAATAATAGAAAAATGAGAAATAATCTCAAAATCAATAATAATTTAAGTACAGTAGACCAAAGATATTATTAAAGGTGATTTTAGACAATTACCCATTTCTCTCTCTTTTTTAAACTTATTTTGATTTTTGATATCCATTTCTGTCATATACTATGTTCAGGCTGACTTTGAAATAGCACTCTTGGCTCACCCTCCCAAGTCCTGAAACTATGAGGATGAAACATTATGCCTGCCCTCTTTTTGCCACTGGTGCATATGAGAGGGGGTGAGGATGTTGTTGGGAGGGTGTTGTGTGTTTGTGTATGTGTTGTGAGGAGGTGGGAGTAGGCATGCATGACTCCAAATGTAGGGATTAGACATTGGTGTCCAGGGGCTTCTGCGATGACTTTTTGGCCTACATTTTGAGAAAGAGTCTGTCATTGAACCTGGAGCTCATTAATTGATAGAGTGTTGTTGGCCAGTGAACCCCAGGAATCCTGATGTCTCTGCCTCCCCTGTGTTAGGCCAGGAGATGCACCACTACACTTTGCTTTTCCTATCTTTTCCTAGATGATAAAGATCTGAATTCTGGTCATCTTGCATGGAAAACACTTTGGCAACTGAGCCAATCACTGGCCATTCTTTTTTGTCACTTTTAAAAATAGAAAACTAAAAATTGCCCGCAGGACTCACATTCTATTTCTCTTGGCAACATGGTTATAGAAGGCAGAGGTTCAAATGCTCTAAATGCAGGCTTATAGCAGGACTTAGGTTCTTGGTAACCACTGAGGTAGTGTTTACTTTAGTAAAGACACAGAGTTCTGATGTGTGCATTCAAGAAGAGCAATACTCTTAAGACACAGACATTAAGGACAGATTGTGCTTACGCTTGAACTTAAAGATGCCAAAGAACAGCAGAGGAGGAAAACAATTTCTGCCATGTTCTTGTTCTTTGCCAACGGTCCGGAAGTGTTTCAGACATGACCTCAGCTCCACATTATAAGTCTTTGATATGGAGGCTTCACAGCAGAGCAGAAACACTCAGGTAGATTTCTCCTTTTTCATTGTCCTGCAGAGCCAATATTGCCTATATTAAACAAAATAGTCTTATGCTCTACTACTGTAAGAGCACAACAGCCTTACAACACAGAGAATGAAGTAAGGAAAACCTAAAGTGTTTTGGTACTAGTCAATGCCTTTGATGGTTGTTATCTTTTTTATTGTTATTTTTAACTTTGTACATCTTTATGAGATACATAATGGCAAGGGAATGCAAGTACATACTTTGTGTATTGGGAATGTACCCATTAACTAATACAATCCTTCTTATAATTCATCTTGAACTAATTCAAGACAGAAGAAAAGCCAGAAGCCATTCCTACCCCTCTGTCTTTTTGGTGGCTGTTACTGAATGTCTTTCTGGACTGTCCCAATTTGCTTTTCCTGTCTTCAGTGGCTACTACTCCACTCTGTATTATAAAGTTGATCTTGTTCTTTCCACAAATGATTTTCTTTATCACTATTGGCTGATGTTGCTTGCTGCTTATGCAGCACTTGGTCATTCCCTTACTTAGCTTTGCGTTGGAGTTCCAATTTATTGTTTGCCTTTGACTGTTTGATAAAATGAATGCACTGTGGTTCCCTCAAACACAATTTTTGTTTCTCTTTTGTTTCACTTTTTTTCGAGCACCACTTTTTTTTCTCTCTTGAATCAGCTTCTATTCAGAAGAACACAGGAAAGAGTTCCAGTATGGCTCACGTTGAGACATGTGCTTCTGGAAGAAAATATTTTCCTATACAAGGATGAAGTTCTGCTATGAGTGACTTGGTCCCTTTGCCACATAAGTGGAATAGAGTTTGAGGTTGAAGATGAGATGCTATAATAAAACCATGAGAAAACAAACAAACAAACAAACAAACAAACAAACAAAACAAGGTCATGAGAACAATAGACTATGGATGGTGGGCCAGGCAGAGCTGTAGTCCTGGGTGTTACTTGGGGCCCTGACTTCCACATTTCTGCTTGCATAATAATAAGTTCTGAATCTGTAAGACCACTCTCAGCCTGCTTTTCTACCACCTGCAGTGAATGCAACCCTAACAGAGACAGTAACCACTTTTATGATACAATTTTTCTTCCTGCGGGCATTTTATAACTGGGTTTCTCTTACATCTTTCATTCAAATGTCTTTGTTCCTGTTATCTTTTCTCCTGCAAGTCATTGCTCATCAGATTCAAAATTATCAGGCAAGATTGCACTCCTCTCTCTTTCCTCTGATAGTTTGGCTCGGCTCTTCTTTAAAGGAGGAACATCCACCAGAAAACACTGCTAAGGGTGTGCCCAGCCCTTTCACCCAACTTGGGGAAGGCAAGACTGAGAACAAACTCAGCAGAGGAGCCAGAGCAGCAAGAGAGGGATGCAGCAGCTACCTGTACATTTGCTCCTCCGTGAGGGTGATCTAGGACTACTTCAGTTCTTTGTGAGCTACACAGTCTATTGTGTTCAGTGCAAACCCATGCAACCCTTGCAATCATATGACATCATAAGCAAAACCATCAGGCATTAGCAAGGAAAGCTTTCTCCCTAAAAGTTAGAGGAAGAAGCCTCTAGTCCACAAGTAGCCACGTCAACAGAAGGATGTTGTAGTGCCCAGAAAACAGCACAGAGACAGATGAAGTCAGGAAAAGAGAATGCCTTTATTCCCTGCAGTTGTTTATCCAGAACGTTTTAGTGAAACCAGTTGACACTGAGAAGTGTTGATATGGCTAACTCTCTACTCTTCTTTCAATGCCTTGATAATTTGTTTCTTTCAAGGTTTTCATGTAGCAATAAATACATACCTAGGATAGTTGGGGTGGTATACACCTCTCTTGTTTTCTATAATAAGCTACATGGGTTCACATGAGGACAGAACAGGCCAAGATGCATCTCATTGCCATGTGAGGGAATTTGTTTGAATGTGTTTTGCATACTTCAATTTTGTAATATGAGTTTTTTTCTAGTGTGACACTGCACTACAGCATTACTACCATTACTACATTATATTCTTATATTTACAGTATTCACAGAAGTATAAATACAGGAGTTTAGACATGTATACCATGTTACAAATGACCTATAGTGGTGCTTGGAAATTCAGAACATTTTTTTTTCCTGAGACTACTATTCACTTAGTTTTATTTTATTTTTTATGAGGTGTGTAATATGCCTATCATCTCCCCCTGACTTGTGTGTATATGTATGTGACTGTGTATGAGTTGTATATAGGTATGTGTACACATGTACATACATATGAAAGCCAGAAGAGGGTATCTGGTGACTTCCTTGACTCTGTTCCCAAACATCTGTATTACAGGTGTCTGCTATCAAGACCCATATTTATACGGAGTGCAGAGGATTTGAACTCAGTCCTTTATCTTTGCACAGAACATGTTATTCCCTGCTGAGCCACCACATCATCCCATTTGTCTGTTAATATGTAAAAAACAAAATATAATTGCATTTCTTCTACTTCCCTTTCTTCCCTCCAATTCCCTATTCATATTCCTCCATACCTTGCTCTCCCTCAAATCTCTCTCTCTCTCTCTCTCTCTCTCTCTCTCTCTCTCACACACACACACACACACACACACACACACACACACACACACACACACACACACACATACCACACTTACTTCAATTGTAAATATAGCTAGTTGTTGTAAAGATAAACTTTAGAGATGCTCAGTTTACAGACACCTCTATCTCCATTTTCTGTACAACACCTGGAGGGCAATGCACCATTGAGATTTGGCATTTCATCTCCCATCAGTAACTACGCAGTGCCTGGAACACCCTTAACATTGTATCCTTTGACTGCGAGCACTCTTTAAAAATATTTCTTTAATTTTTTGATTTTATAAAATGACTACATAATTCCCCCCCCACCCCATACACACATAACCTGTTCAGTCTCTGCAATGTATTTTTTTATCTCCTAGGAAATGTCAGACTCTATATCATAAAGTTTCTCAAACGTAACTAAACATGAGCTAAAAGGTACAATGAAGCTAAACATATCAAAGTGGATTACAGGAAGATCACAAAGCCTCAACCCTACATACAAAACTACAGGCAACTAGGAATGCTGTGCATAGGAGTAATGGTCTTCCCTGGGGAAGAGCACACCAATAGATTATCCAGTACCAAATGGTCAGCCCTGAAAACATGCATACAAGTAGCATCACACAAAGACTGACTTCAATGAAGGCAACCCTCTCCAACACTATCCTGAATGCTACCCCTAGGTCCTCCCTGGTCCCTGTGAAAGCTTGATGTCCCAGGGTAGGGGAAGGCCAGGGCAGAGAGGTGGGGGTGTGTGGGTAGGTGAGCATGCTCATAGAAGCAAGGGGAGAGGTGGGATAGGGAAGTTCTGAGGGGAAACCAGGAAAGGGTATAACATTTAAAATGTAAGTACATAAAATTTCCAATAAAAGAAATAAAAACAATAGCTATAATGCTTGGCTTTGCAGTTACTGTAGTAATCAAGGCAAATGGATATCTATTTTCAAAGATAGATTATAGGCCAGTAAATACATAAGAGGAATATCAAATTACAAGTATTGTACTAACCTTAAGTGGTTGAAGGAGGGACAGAAAACTTTCTGGAGAAGAGTCAATTCTGTAGAAATGTGATTTCAAAACTCCTCAAAAGCAAGGCCCTCACAGGATTGAATTTTCTTTTCTTTCTTTCTTTCCTTCTTTCCTCCCTCCCTCCCTCCCTTCCTTCCCTTCCTTCCTTCCTTCCTTCCTTCCTTCCTTCCTTCCTTCCTTCTTTCTTTCTTTCTTTCTTTCTTTCTTTCTTTCTTTCTTTCTTTCTGTTGTTTTGTTTCGTTTATTTATCTTTTGAGACAAGGTTTCTCTGTGTAGCCCTGGCTGTCCTGGAACTCACTCTGTAGACCAGGCTGGCCTCAAAATCAGAAATCCACCTGCCTGTGCCTCCCAAGTGCTGGGATGAAAGGCGCGTGCCACCACTGCCCGGCCAGGATTGAATTTTCAAAGGGAAGTGGATCATGCTTTCTGGCCATGTATTTTGATTGTGTAGAACAGGGCGGTGCTTCCTTCATATGCGCCCTTGAAATGCACATAATGCAGGGCCTTTTAAGGACCTGGAGAAGCAAGTGAAGGGAAGCAGCTCTTGGCAGAAGTTCTTAGTTCACTAGGCCGCTGCTTTACTCTCTGGAAGTACACGGAAGGCTCCATGGCATGTGTGTGTACACACACACACACACATACTTACACACACACACACACACACACACGAGTGTAGAGTAGTCTGTATGTATGATGTGTCTGACTGGGCAGCTCTAGAAAAATCTCAAATATAACTTTACGATACTTCTCAGTGACAAACAATAAAGAGAATGATTTCAGGGGAACTTGAGAAGAAGGTACAAATGTAAGTGTTTTGTCATCAATTAGATGTTGAACACCATAAATTCAAGAGGGATAAAGTTTACTCCAGACATCATTTTTTCTTGAAATTAAAAGGATTTTTAGCGTCTGTTTTTGTTTTTGTTTTTTTTTTTTTTCATACTCATTGCACTTGGCTAGTTCTGAAATTCGACATTTCTACATTTTGTGAAGATGCAGGGTTTCAAAGACGATGTGCAGACTCCTTGTGCTGGATGCCTTGCACAGCTTACTAACATACTTCACAAGCAAATTCTGGTATTTCCACTCTTGAGAGACTCTGCCAGTTCGGGGGCTGGTGCAAAAGACAGGTCTGCAGCAGGCGTGAGCACTCTTTTCATACTGTCTGCAAGTCTGAAAGCTATCTGGTTAGGAAGCAAGTCTTAGAGTCATGGTCCTTCCAGACGGGTGTTTAAAGGTTATAATGCAAAACACCAAATTACTTAAAAGACTGAAAGTGCAGACAATAATATCAATATGCGGTAGAAAGCAAGATATCCCTGGGGAATCCAAATGAGATTTGTATACCAGGCAAAGGGGAGAAGAAGGGAATACATCTAGAAACATAGGCTCGTCAAAGCACCAATAATAAATCATCTTTATCTCGAATAGTATGTGCTTCTATGTATGTAATTATAAATATATGTGAATATGTTCTAACTGGAAAATGGCTTGAATTTATATTTTTCTAGGTTGCTGTAACGAATCTCTACAAAGTTAGCATCCTAAAAACAAATAGGTCCAGTGAAACTACTCAGTTGGTAAAATACTTGTGTGAGCATGGGGAGCTGAGTTGGAGTCCCCAGAAAGTACTGGCTCAAAATCATGTGTGTGTTATCCTTAGCACTCCTGTGGCAATATGTGAGGGGGAGATAAAAATGTAGTAGGAACAATCTAAGCTTAGTCCTGTGTAACTTGAAAATAAATGAGACTCAAATTATGGTTATTTTATTTGGCTTTGACAATTACTTGGGGTTATCCCAAATCTAATGTTCTAACTGCAGGCCTGACTACCTCCCCAGCTCTGTACCCAGGTACTTGCTGTTTCTCCAGGCCATGAGGTCATGGTTCCTCTCCCCTCATTGTGGTTTCCTCCTCCTCCTCCTCCTCCTCCTCCTCCTCCTCCTCCTCCTCCTCCATCCCTCTGCCTCTTCCTTCTTTCTCTTTCCTCCCAGTCTCTCCTCCTCCAACCTCCAACCAGGCCACTCCTAACCCACCTACCTCTAATACCTCCAGTAACTGGCCCATTTTATTTAACCAATAGTTTTAAATCAAGGATCAAGGTTTGCACAACAAACCTTAAGAAGTCACGTATAGGCCTAGACCTTTTTTTTTTCTTCTTGTCTCTCTTTATTCTGATTCCATCTGTCAACTTTGATATTTGTTAAAAAGTTCATTTTTCCAACCTTACTTTTTTTTTTCTAAAGCTGACAGTTGACTTTTTTCTAGAAAAAAAAAAAAAAAATGCCCGGAAGGGCCTACTAACTACTCACATGTGAAAAGAAGGCCTAAACCTTTGTGTATAGAATTTAGCATTACAATACATAGCAAAAGACTGAACTTCAAAAATATGGGCCAGCTCACCTGGCTTATGCAGCAGCAAACAAAAAAAGAGATCTCATACAAGGTGGAAGACAAAGTCCAAAGCCCAAGGTTATTTATCAAAATTATACTTCCTTCATAACATTTCTGTGATTAAACTGCTGAATCTATGAACATTACTTGTGTGTTGCCAGACTAAGAGTGACAAATTATAATTATTAGGTTCCTCGTTCTGAAATCCATCCTGCTAATTACTGACAAGGCCATATTTCAAAAACTCAATTCTGATGTCATTCTGTCCTTTGAGAACTTACACTCCTCCAGTTGATTATTAGATAAAGTAAATTCTTGGTAGATAAAATGCCTCTTAATTTTCTGATTCCACAGCCTGCCAGCTTCATCCTACTGTCACTACACCTCGGATGCCATTGATCCAAAAAGCTTTGCCTCTAATGCTTCTTGGTCCTCCCATATATAGCATATACAATGCTGAAACCAACTCATGCACATGTATCTATGGGGGCCATTCCTATTCAAATGACAAAACAGTCAACAGCGTAAGTTTTGGAGTTGCTCAGCCCTGTGCTCTGCCCTTTAGCCAGTAGTACATCCTTAGAGAAACTACTTACCCCATACACTGAAATCACACAATTGTCAACCAATTGAACTTGCTGTGACGTTTGTCGTTTATACTGAATAACCATTTTTAAAGATTTAAGTAGCAAGTCACAACTGGAAATGAAATCACCGAAGCCTGAGACTATTGCTGCCTGGAATTAAGAGTCAGCACAGTCATGTGGTCTGTTTGTTGTTTGCCTTCCTAATTCCTATCCCTGTTTCACTTAGTCCTCATCCAGATGTTGCTCAATTAGGAGTGTAATTCTCAGATTACTTTTCTTCCTACTAGAGTAAAGTATTAATAGTAAGCTACTATCAGTCAAAGG
>JADRCD010188400.1:5454-33827 GCA_019843815.1 Montemys delectorum | reverse complement strand
TGTGTGTGTGTGTGTGTGTGTGTGTGTGTGTGTGTGCACGTGTGCCCTAATTTTGCTATGTATAATAATGAATGATAGATTCATGAATCTGGGGGTAATTTAGTTAGTGAGAGTTTTCAGATAAAAAATTAAATTGTTTGCGTACAAGTTATTTATAGCATCAGCTGTTATTGTTCTGTTTGGCCGCTTTGCTCTATGCTAAATTGCCCATGACAAATAGAGCAGGCATACACCGCCAATCATCTGTCACCATGGCCCTGCAAAATAAAGGACCCAGGTTTCACCATCCCTTTCCTTGACAATTTCGTTTTTTATTTAGAAAATTTCCAGCACTCATTCTATCTTTTATCGTTAGAAAAAAATTAAAGGCCTCTTCTTTCGGCCACTATACTCATTTCTATTTCCTTTGGCTCCACCTGGGGATTGCAGAAACCCTTAAAAAAAAAAAAATCCTTAACCTGTGTTTCCTTTCAAAAGCTACCAGAGGTATTTCTCTACATGAAGTGAAACATGTGGTCTCTATGCACTCGTTTTATGTCCTTAGGATAAATCACTGACATTTGCAACACACAAACATTATCTGCCTTAAAATGAACATACAACCAACATTCCCCCAGGACTCTCTTAGCGGGAATGTTTCCTGTTTAAAACGGAAAGAGAGAAAGGAGAAATTCCAGGCCTTGGATTTTTTTTTTCTTTTTTAGGGTCCTGGTCTCTCTCTTAAGATTTTGCCCTTTTAAAACAGAACATTATAAAAGACAGAAGTCCTTGGGGGGTTTTCTCTCTCTTTTTTTAAGTTGTGGAGAGATGATCCAGAGCAAGCGGTGACGGGATAGAAGCCACCCTGAGCAACTTGCAACCCTGAGCGACTCCACAGTGCGCAGGCAGGGCCAGAAGGGAGGTTATCTCTCCACCCACACTTCACCCTGTGACTCTCCAGCATTCACTGCAAAGAGGAGGGAGGGAGGGAGGGAGGGTTCCCAGGGCAGAGAGGGTGACCCCAAGATAGCATCATGGTCCCCAGAGGGCTTCTCCAGGGGTGGATTATACGTTAGGAAGTTTGCTTACATGTGGTAGACACCACATGAGGGGCTGCCCTGTGTCAAGCAGTGGTGGCATGGAAATTGTCTTTTTCTGTGGAACTCATCATAAGAATTATTGTTTGTAATTTTTCAAGGAGAAGAAAAACAATGGGTTGCCTGTAAAAACACTATTGAAAGTTCAGAGACCTCCAGGAGCATTTTCCTCCCAGGGCTGCTGTTCATAACGTTTCCCCCTTAAAGCCTATCATTTCCTTCAGACTTTCACCAGAACAACTTCTAAACTATTGTGAATATTATCACAGGCACACACTCTTATAAATATGTAAAAGAACCATTTCTGGGGTCTAGAGAGATGGCTCAATGGTTAAGGATGCTCTTGCAGAGTATTAGAGTTCTATTCCTAGAATCTACATGGACTGGCTAACATCCTCTTGTAAGTCTGCCTCCATGGGATCTAGCTACACTCCTCTCTCTCTCTCTCTCTCTCTCTCTCTCTCTCTCTCTCTCTCTCTCTCTCTCTCTCTCTGTCTCTCTGTCTCTCTCTCACAAACACACACACTTTAAAAACAGCAATTGTTAAGCAGGAAAACCAAGAAAGCTTCCTATATGAGTTACATTTATTCCTGCTGCACAGACAAGATGTATGGGATAGAGGCAACTTAAGTGGGGGAAAGTTCATTTCGGCTGTTTCAAGAGGAACGGTCATCCTGATGGGTGGAGAAAGCAGTTAAACAACCTCATGAACTGGAGTATATGGCTAAGATGCTACACAGATGCTCAGATCTGGGGTAAGCTTCTGGATCAGGTAGCTAAGTTCTGGTAGGAACCAGAACTGGACATCACCTTCAAGGCCCACCCCTAGGCAATCCACTTACTTTCAGACAAGTCACATGGACCAAAGATCTCACAACTTCCCCAAACAGTGTATCAGCTAGGGACCAAATATCCAAACCCAATGGGGCTGTGAGGGAAACTTCCTTTTAGTCTTCTGTTTTCCCCTGTGAGTAAGCTCATTTCTGGAAGCCAGAAGATTTAGGTTTTTCTTGGAAACTCGTAAGAATGGTTCCAGGTATGTTTGAAATCACACAGATGTATGCAACAGTGAAAATTATGGACATTGACCATTTTTTTCCAAACACAACAAAGTCACAGGCCATTTACACGTAAAGTAACAAATAGATTGCTTCCTGTCCAAGAGGACTTTCTCTTTGTGATATCTTACCATGTCACTGGTTTTCATTTAGCAAAAGGGACCTGGAGAGGAGAGAGCCTGTGCTGGTCAGCTAGGCTAGGATACCAGCCATCATCATATATAGAAAGATGGAAGTTATGTTCCTGTTTGGTTAAACAATCATGCTTGGGAGGGGGATGATATTGGAAGGACAGAATCCCTACAATGCTGTTCTCATTGTATTCTCACTAGAGTAGAGAAAGGTGCAAGGGCAGGTGTCAGTCTTCCCAGCTTGGTACCACCCTTACAGAGACAATCTCCATCCTCACTGTTGGCCGTAGCTAGTCATCCGTTCTGCCTTTGTCTCGGCCTCATACCCTGCATGGGAGTGGACCTCTTGGAAGCAGGCACTGACTCTTCATGCCTCTACCCTCTCTCTCCCTTGGGGCTTTGTGTCTCAAAGGTGCTCCTTAAATCTATACTGAGGTTTTTTGAGGGAACATGCACAAATGTACACAGTAACCAGAGAGTGTTAGATGTGATTAGGGGCTGATGGACGGCAGAGAAATAAGAGGAAAGAGTAGATTCAGGGGGACTCAGAGATGGATGATGGTTGAAGTAAGACCGATTTCTAGTTTTGTTTTGTTTTTTTCCAGAGAAAAGAAGGAAAGGGGGAATGAGTTAAGTATTGGATTGGGTCCAACATAGAAAGACTGTAAAGTTTATTAGAGTTTCCCAGGCACAACAGGGCCGATGTACATATGAACTCATAGTGACCGTAACAACACGCACAAGACCCGTGCAAGCTCCAGCCAGGCACAGTCCCAGCGTAGAGGAGGCAAGGTGGGCATGAAATCCCACCACTAGCTGAAAAGCTACTGGTATTTCACAGGTGCTAGGACAGGGAGAGTCAGTCAGCTTTCTTTAGTGATAGGAGCCCTAGCAGGGGCAGGGCAGGATCCATCCCCAGAGTAGTTGAGACAACCCAAATTAGATTCTGTCGGGCACAGAAAAGAAAGAAAATAGAAAGAAAAGAAGGAAAGAGAAGAAGAGGAAGAGGACGAAGAAAGTTCAAAGCTGGGTGGGAAGGGAACATGGAGAAGATGATTAAGGAGAGGAGTTGGAGGGGTGGATACATTCAAAATACATTGTATGAAATCCTCAAAGAATTAATTAAAACGTTTTTTAAAGTGAACTATAGAGTGAATTTACTAGGTACAGGTTATGTATATTTAAGAATCAGTTAAAAAAATCCTTTCACAATTGTCTGGCAAGGAAATTTTCTTTATTGCTGTCATAAACACAGTAATGTAGGAACATTTTGATTCATGTCTAGAAATATAGTACAGTAAAAGACTCTAGATAAAGGATTGGAGGGAGGCTGTTGAACTCACACGCAATCATGCTTTCAAGCACTGAGTTCCAGGGTGGAGGTGAGGTCCAGTGCCCCTCAGCCCCAGCACTAATACACTTCTCTCCACAAAATACACATGATGGACGACTTTCATATAAACCACACATGCCCAAGGGAGGCAGAAACTAGGATTATGCAAAACAGCCTATCACCTGCTGTAACTCGGTGCCTTTTCCTACCAGTGCAGAGAGAACAAAGGAGTTGGTGTGGATAAGACCTGCTTGGATAAGGGGAAGACTTGAGGAATATTTGTAAACCTTCAGTTCTAACAGTGCTGACCAGGGTGAGCATGATGCGCGTGTTTCACGCCTGGGATTGAGGACCGTAGCTGTTTCTCAACCAATGAACTCCTTGTAGGCCTTGTAGGATAGAGAAAGCTCATTGATGCTGAATAGCCATGCTTAGGGGTGTGAGGGGAGTAACTAAGAGGCAAACCAGTATAAAGATTGTTTTAAAAGGTGAGTTCAAAGGTAAAGGAATAAGTAGAAAATGTGAAACCACAAGGAATGTACAAGCAAGGACAATGCCTGCCTTACACAAATGGATTGGATTTTTTTTTTTCAAGTTTTGGATAAACTTCAAAAGTGGAAATTCTTGTTCCTCTTAATTTGTATAAAATACTGTGTGTGTTAGCAGCCCAAACAAAGACAATTAAAACAAAACAAAACAAAACAAAATCAAAACAAAACAAACCAAACTTCCCTGTCTAAATGGGTTTTTTACTTTCTTTTCTTTTTTTTTTTCTCAGTAATAACTGATTGTAACCAAATTTGGAGTTAGAATGGAGTCAAGCCATATGGTTCAAGCCTCCTGGTGCTGTCCTTATTGGCAAGATGTGAATAAGCTATATTCCTTCAAATGTTCCACACAGAGAGGGCCCAGTATTTGTAAAGTTAAAAAAAAAAGGGCAGTGCAAACTAATATGCTCTTAAGCTGCCTGTGTTATGTGGAGAGAGATGCTTTTAGCCTGTGTTTGGAATTCCTTCAGGGTCAGGTTTCCAGTTACCAGGCTTCATCCATGGTTCAGGCACGAATGTGGTTGATGTGGATTAGCAGAGCCCTCTGCAAACTATATTCCATAGCTTTGATTTCAGCAGATTTTACAGAGCCATAAAATATAATGACCATTTGATGACCTATGATATAGAAATGACTATGGGAAAAACGTCCCCTTTCATCACTCACGTCCCTGTCGCGTTATGAAGAAGGCCCTTGCTGTTCTTTGCAGAGGACTGGCAAGAGAAGCAAGTGTCAGTGCAGCAGCTCCTGGCCCTTTGTAACACCAGGGGAATGTTTCCAGAGAAAATGAGAGTGAGCTGGCAACTATGGAGTGTTCAGAAGGCAAATACCGTTCTGAGCACCCCCATTTGATTTCTCTGCTGGCGTCTTTCATCAACCGCCACAAATAGAATTCATTTACTAACAAATGACATGTATAGGGGTATAGGGAGTCTCAGCTTCTATATCAGTTGGGCAGACAGACACAGAAAATGGCCCTTAAGAGTACTTCATCCTGTCAGACGAGGGGAGTTTTAGCAGACCTAAGAGTGGTCCTGCTAAAATAACTTCTTTTACGAGGGGGTGAGAGTATTTTAAAGTTCTGCGTCAGGGACAATTACAAAGGACAAGCATGAGATGCATAGGTGGAGATGGAGTTCTTGTGGAAATCAAGAGCTGTCCTGAATGGCTGCAAAACCATTGGAATCCATTTCAGAGACATACTACAAGATAATTACCACATAGTCTCTTGAGCCCGAGAGGAGGAGAAAGGGGAACAAGGAAAGGAATCATAACTTGACCAACCAGGCCACAGATTCACTTTCCTCTTTTTCTTTTATATCAGGAGTTCTGGAATCTCAGTATCTAAACACTGAGGATTTCATCTGATTATCATGCAAGAGATGGTTCCTTTCCAAGGGCAGACTTAAGGAGCTGACAGGTTGGGGCCTGTAAGGTCCAGAATTCTAAAAGCTGGCCTCTCAGGAGAAACACTATAGGATTACTACCCAAGGTTACTGCTTGTAGACAGGATATTCCTGAGGTAAAACACAGCATTCACAAAAGCCACCTTTCCCTGCTCTACTTTAGATTATATATTCATTTAGAGTAGTGTATATATACACTATATGCACTTACATAATGAATAATGGATAATATATATGTATACACACATATATATATGTGTATATATACACACACGTATACATATACATATATATACGTATATATACCATATATATATGGTGTGTGTGTATATATATGTGTATATATATATTCTTGGAGAAGATGTTCATATATTGCCGACACAGCTACCTCTTCATCCCTTCAACTGATTTCTAAATTACTACCAGTTAAATAAGTCCTGTATCAATCACTGTTCCCTTCTCCCATCAATTGCCAAAGTCTGAGGAATTTGATGTAAATCACCTGTAATCATCACATCTCTTCTCACTCCGGGCAAGAAGTACAGTTAAGAAGTCAAAGCTTTTCAGTATGATGTATGTGTGTGGTGGGGGAGGGAGAGCTTCCACTTCAAGGTTTTATTAGGACACAGGAAGATTCTGGCACCAAAAGTATCTTACTCTGAAATCCAGAAGCAGAAATGTTAAGTGTTGGGCCCAGTGCCACTGTGCTCCATGGGCTCTGTAACCATCGTCAGATGGTGGTTTAGAATTGCAAAGATTCAGAGCAAGCTGAACAGAATAGTTCCTTTGCAAATGCCTAAGGCAAACCAACCCCATCAAGCAGTTTTTCTAAGGCAACCTCCTTATTCTTCATAGTAGTGTGATAGGGTAGACGCCATTATAATCCATGGCTTGAGACCAGGAAAGTCAGAACAAAGATGTACATGACTTGATTGAAAGCCATGGGCAGTGGAAAGGCACAGGGTCCACCTAGGCAGACAGAGCCAGGACCTCTTGCTTGAATGTAATGTTAAAAAAAGGCAAAAGAGTTTCCCAATAAGTGTTTTGGCTCTGGGAAACTCATGAAGCTAAACACTCTGGAAGTGCTGGTGGGATGCCAAGCAAACACCCAGAATTCCAAGTCTGAATTCCATTCAGATACTCTGAGATGCTGACACAGTAGGAAGATAGACTTTACTTGTCCCATCTAGGAAAGCCAGAACAGATATTTGTGTGGTTCTATCTGCAAGGGCCCTTGTTCAAGGGTCTAATATATTGAATATTGGTGTCAATACCCAAGGGTGTATTTACTCAACCAACACTTTCATTCACCCAAACCCTTGAGGACATGATGAGGCCCATGAAGCACCCTTTCTCCTATTGGCCCTGAGGAGTCTGATATAGGATAGATAGGGCATCATTGGATGGCCGAAGGAACCCTGTCGAGGCTGTGAGGATCCTATGGCACACAACCCCAGCAACGACCATCCTGGAGGATGATGACGTAATAACATAGTGGGCCAGTTGAAATCAAAACTCTCATTGCCACTCAGCCGAGCATCCCACTCTCGCAGGCATTCTTACATGTGTGGCTGGCTGTGCCTGCTCCTGTGGTTTCATCTTGGGATCTCTTTTCAATCCAACTATTACATTAGCACTAGTAAGTGTGGACTCACAGACAAGCAGAGCATGTCATAGCCAGGCTAAGAAAGTGCGATTCGACAGCCCAGCATTGTACGACTCGTTCATGGGAGTCTAAAGGACAGCTGGATAGCTGTCACCGGCCCTGAAGCAATTCTGAGCACAGTGAACTCTCAAGTGAGAACACAGTATGACTTCTAATGCAGGGAACTGACCTTTTCGGGGGACTGCGTGAATAGTTACAGGGCTTAGATGTGTTGTTTTCAGATTTTAAGTCTTGATGACTTCTGTATGCACTTCAATAAGTAAAATGCTCCAAGCCCCTCCTATTTTTACACCTAGTAATATTAATTTGATTAAATAAGGTTTATTGACAGTTTTGTAAACTTCTAGGCCCATCTTCTGTTCTAATAAACAGGGATGCTCATATTTTAATAGGAACAAGGTAGCTGAAAGATAGGTGGATCAGGGGCCAATGGGACATGGGAGTGCCAGCTGACTCTGGGGAGCAAGGATTTTATATTAATAGCTCTCAGTACTGCTGCTATCTCCCTTTCTTTGCAGGACTCTCCAGGAAGCAGCATCCAGTATTTTTCCTCAATGGTAATCTGAGCTTTTTGGTGCCACCCTCAAGTATCGGGGCATGGATTTGGGGGCAGCACAGTTTGGACTCAGACTGTGACCTGGGAGAAATTTGGGTTGTGAAACTCACTCTTCCACAGACATGGCTAGGTGACATTTAGGATTATTAATGGAACAGTTGCCCTGATGGCCAACAGTGCATCCACCTCCTGGTTTCTACTAGATGACATAAGTGGAAGTATGTTAGCCTCTCCATGCTAACTTTGATGTGGAGCCTCTGTATTTCATGATGTATTTCACCATGACACAGACCAGTGCTTCTCAACCTTCCTAATGCTCTGACCCTTTAATACAGTTCCTCGTGTTGTACTGGCCCCTAATCATAACATTACATCATTGCTTCTTTATAACTGTAATTTTGCTATTGTATTTAATCATATTGTAAATATTTGCTGTGCAGGATATCTGACATGTGACCCCCCGTAAAAGGATTGTTTGACCCCCAAAGGGGTCGTGACTCACAGGTTGAGAATCACTGACCTAGAGGCCTTCACTTCCTAGCTGGTACCAGGCAGGTTCTGAGGTGCATGGCTGGCTCCGTATCGTATGCCCACCTGACTTTGGTTCCACTCAGTCCCCTTGTCCAGAATCCATCTCCTTATTTAGGGTAGCACTTGGGGAAAGGGCATTTTTGGGATGATTTTCAGTAAACAGTCGAGGTGGGTAAGGGATTTGTAGGTACCAATGACTTATGCTCCCCTCCCCCACTGTCGAGGTCTCTAAATCCTCTGGTTGGTCTTTACATGGCTGGTCAGAGTGGCTATTAATGTCATTACTAACATTTAACTTTCAACTCATCTTTTATTAAAGCGAGATGTATTGCTTCTGTGTCTCCTTCTGTGTGGTATGGACCATTAGACTAGCATCTTCAGGCTCCAGCCTTGCTTTGATGCTGGCAATATGGAGCAGCTAGCAAATCAAAGCTTATAGTTACCCAAACTGATGGATGGACTATGAACTCACCCTGAACTTGCCACTTTTCTCTTCTTCCTCTTTCCAGTGTCCCCAAACTTCCACACCCCATCCCCAGGCCCTATAGCAACACTGATATGTAGGTTCAGAGCTACTGATGAGTGTATTTCAAAAAGAGACAGCAAGATAAGCTTTTATTGTGAAGGGGCTCCTTCAGATGCTATTCCACCCTACATTTGTTCCCTAATGCTCTGGTTTATTGATTTATCCCTTGAACAATTCAAAGAACACTGAAAACTCATCCTGTCTCCTATCGCTTTGAATGCTGCTTTTGCTGCTGGCCATGTTTGGTGTGGGTATGTGTACCAGTATGAGACGATTCCCTGCCCCCTCCCCCTTTTAACACTACATGCATTCTGTCTGAGCAGTGGAAACCTCAATTCTTAAAGTCAGTCATGAAACTGTGGCTTTAATAATTTAAATAAAAGCTTATCACAGGAAAGCAAATATTTACAAGTATGAGTTACCTAATTTAGAGAAATTAATTAAAAGTAAATGCTGAAGTGATTTAAAACTAAAGAGTCATTACCAAATAAAATATTATTTCCCATATGCCCACACCAGCTTGTTTTGGGGGCTTTAGAGAGATGGTGCTCCTCTTTCTTCAAGGTTCCACTGCACTGCCTGGTAAGGGTACTGTGTCTGTTTGGCCCTGTGGTATAGGCAGGTACTCTCAGTCTGTCTGAGAGACTTCAGGATGTAGCCATCAGTGCAGAGCAAGCAGAAGAGGTAGAAGAAACGGCAGGTACTGTATGGAACAGTTCTCAACCTGTGGGTTGCAAGACTTTGGGGTTGAATGGCCCTACATAGGGGTCGTCAAAGACCATCAGAAAATATAGATAATTACATTATGACTTATAACAATAGCAAAATTACAGCTATGAAGTAGCAAGAAAGTAATTTAATGATTGTGGATCAGCACAACACGAGGAATCGTATTAAAGGGTTGCGGCATTAGGAAGGCTGAGAACCTCTGGTGTAGAGTATGATCCAGAGGACTCCGCTGTTTTGAGCCTCAGAGTCCTCATGTGTAAATTCCTGACAAGTTCTCTGCTCCCTTTCCACAGTGATGCAAACTGACCCAGACAAAGCAAACAGAAAGACCATTTTTTTTTCCTGAGGTGCTCAGTTCTGCTTGAATTTAAATTCACAGTCCATTTTAAATAAAATTCTATTGACCAAAGACTTAGGATAAAAACGCAAACAAATCTCATTCTCAGATCGGAGTGGTGCAGACTGTCTGTGCCTTCCCTACACTGTACAGAAAGCCTAGAATAGACACTGCAGCCTGCAGGGCTATTTTATATCAACATACACTTGCGTACTGAATACAGAGCTGCGTGTGGCTTGATTTTTTTCCCCCACAGCTGGCTGCTAATATTAGAAATTCAAGTGATTTTACATAAGAATTAAGGTGTTTCATGTAAAAATTCAACTTTTCCTGCTTTTCTTGAAATGCAAGGCTTCCCATCCTGTGAGCCATCATCAGCTGGAATTACTCTCTCCTCTCCTCTCTTCTCCTCTTCTCTCTTGGAGAAGTTTTATCTTTCTCCAACCCTTCCTGCTTTTGAAAGTATTTCCCGAAGGCCTCTAGTGCAACTTATATGCAGGGTCTCTGCTTCGTGTGATGAAATCTCACTCTCTATATTCCTACATTATCAACTCCAGTTCGCACCTTCCATTTGAAGGTGTATGCTGCCCGTGTCTGCTTTTGTAGAGTGAGGCCTCTGGCAGGTTGACTGCAGTTTTGTCTGATTTACCCAGTCCACTTTAAATCACTAAAAATATATTTCCCATTCAGTCTCCAGACAGTGACTCCAAAGAATGGCTCATATTCGGGGCATTTCAGACAAGACATCTTATGTTCTCAGACCATATCTTCAGCTCTGTAAAGTGAAGGCAATGGACTAGGCAATCTTTGTTTAGTTACCATTTCATGACCCTGAGCAGAACCACACAGGATCTACTGCAAGGTGACCTCAGCTCATGTTGCTGCCTTCCAGCCTGACCTGTTACGAACTCAAGCCTGATTGGGCCTCTTCACTTATCTGTGCCCAGTCTCACAATCTGTAAAGTAATATGTGCTTTCTTCTCAGAAGAACAAATGAAATGATATACATAAAAGCATATTGGAGGAAAGTTGGGATAAAATGAATTTGAGATCTTATATTACTCTTGTGTAATAATTGGGATGACCAGGTCAGAATTTGCTGTCCCCACTGAAAGGCTTTATGCTGACAATTGCCATGGCCAACATGGGAGATAAATACTGTAGGTTTTGTTTTGTTTTTGTTTTTTGTTTTTTGTTTTTTTTTTTTAATCTTCACTCTTAGCAGAATAATAGCAGCCCTCCGCTAAAGGGCAGAGGCATTCCACTTCTGCGATGGTGGGCTCTAATTTACCTCCTCAGCCCACGGTTTTATGAGGAATGTATGTAGGTAACTGTTATCAGGTTGTTAAGCAGTTTGATGAGGTGCTAAGTAGCCTTTTAATTGTTTTATTTACAACATACAGTTCACTAACATGTCATTGGGGAATTCTCTGCTTAGTTGATTAATATAAGACTAGTTTAGTGAAGTACAACTAGGCAAAGCCAGAAGCTAAAAAATGGCCACATAAATTTTAGCAGTCTTAAAGCCGTTTGATAATTTATTCAGTCAAGGTTAAAAGAAAATTGGTGCTAACCAAAACATTTAACAAATAATAGGGGAAATCAAGTTGGGGAAAAAAATAACTAAATTGGAATCTACTACTCTGGCATGCTTAGGGTTCTTTTTCATTTATTAGGATTAGGTGGTTAGAATTGCTTTTAGAAATCAAATCTTCCTTCCCCTTATCTCTCCTCTGTGGTTTTGGATCTGCACAGGTGAATCCCATACGGCTAGCCTGCTCTAGAAGGCTATTTTACTACTTGGATGGTGAAGTGACACACGAACCATAAAATATCACCAAGCCACCAAGAAAGGAAAGAGCCCCAGGATAAGAGTCAGATGAGAGCAAAGCGGCCCAGAAGCTCAAGCTGAGGATGAGTTAGAGGAATCCCAGTGTAGACACTGGCTTTCCTGTAAGGGTGCGGTGGCTTTGGGCAAGCAGAGAAAGGGCATTTTGGGGATGAAATCCAGAGGCAGCTCTGGGGAGTTAAAGGCAAAGGCCAAGCAAAGTGTTCTTGGTTTTGTCAAACTGAATGCCATCCAATCGTTTGCTTTCTGAATCAGAAGCACTTCCGGTGAGTTTATTTGGTCATGTAATAATGCTGGAGAATTAAGTTTTGTTTTGTTTAAAGCTCTTCAGTATGATCATGTAAGGTCACACACATTCTTTAACATTTTGCAGACTCTATGTGGTTTAAGTGAAGCTCTGCCTCTATGGGATAGTCATATCTATCAGATTCCTGGTATGAGATCAGCAATCTGGGGGGGGCGGGTTCATGATGGTAAGGACTTCTACTGCATTCCTCTAAGCCTCTCAGCTGGTACAAGAGACTCAGCAGACTATCTATGATGAATATTATCTAGGATAGTTTTCTTATGGGAAGAAAATTGCTCCTGTCTTTCAACTGATTGCTCATTGGAAGAAAGATGTACACCTTTCTTCCCCAGCTGACATCGTGGAGGGTGTCTAGTGGCAAGGCTCCCATCCCTGGGACTGGTAGCCCATCCTTGGCTACCCAGCTAGACTCTGCCTGAAAAAGTAAGATACTGAGATAAAGTAAAATAAGATTGGTTAGGACTTAAATAACAACACTGAAGTATGGATTATTGTGTTCAGCCAGCATACAGGGTTGCAGGATAAAATGAGCAATACAGCATCACACGGTGTAGCCAACCAAGCCAACTGTAAATTACCCTTGCATGTTCTGAGCTCCCATCAACATATAAGCAACGAGGTCCCATCCTTGGGTTTTAACTCCATAGCAAAGGTGACTTAATTTGCTGCTAGACCTTCGGTGTGTGTGTAGGGGTGGGGAATAGAAAACTGCCTTTGACACTTAAAGACCCACCTCAGAATTCACAGCTCTCTGTCAGTTGAGATCTTAGATTTTTGCCCAAACTGTGTAGATTTTAATTTCTCTCAGGACCAAAAACCCACCAGACTGTTAAAAAAAAAAATCTGGTTCCCAGGTGTCTCTCCTGATCTCAGGCTTCTGTAGCCTCAGCCAGTCTCAGCCACCCTCAAACGATGCCGAGCAGTCCTGCCTGCTAACACAGACCTTGTTCTGATCATGTAAAGATGGAATAAAGGGCTAGAGGCAAGTGGATCTGGGTTTCCAGGCAGTGAACATCTGATGCTGGGTTAGTTACCCATCCTCACAGCACATCTCAGTTTTCTCGTTTATAAGATTGGGGTGGTGAGGTTGGCTGCTTCCACCGAGTCATCAAGGAAGGCTAAGTGAGAACTGTGTAAAGCGCTTAGCCAAGTGCCGGGTCATGACAAGTGATCAATAAGGCCATGTCATCTTTATTACCAATTCTTTCTGCTCTCACTTTTTATTTACTTATTTGTTATTCCATAACTTCTTACATGCTTTTCCCCGCCTTACAAATATTTTCGTATGCTCTCAAGTCTGTTTCTTCTTTAAAAAATCTGTTTCCTCCAGATGGATACGAGGCAAGTTATCACCACTTTCCCAAAAAATTTATGGACTATGTTCATTTAAAAAATGTATACAAAATATACTACAGAGTATACTCTATAAACAGTTGCTCCTTTTTCTCCCTACTTACATTGTGCGTTTCAAATTGCTTCTCATGTATGGGTCCTCATTGATATCACTGCTTACAGAGGAGCTCATGGATTTGAGTTTGCAATTGTTCAGATTCACAAAGACAAGATTCTCTGAGATCATAAATACAAAGGAAGCTGGCCAGCAACCCAAAATCCAGCAAGCATGGTCTCAGAAGAACATAACATCCCCTGTCTTCCTTGTCTTTTCTTTTCTTTTTTTAACTTTTATTGCATTATGAGGAGAAAAGTTACATGATTTCAATTTATCTGAATTTGTTAACATTTAAAAACATATTTTAATAGAATTAAATCACATTCTTGTTTCCCTTTTGTACCCTAACTCCTCCCAGAGATTTCCCCCTTCAATACCTACAATATCTTTTTTGTCATATTCTTTAAAATTTATGAAATATTATAACAATAAAAATGAGTATTATAAAAGTTGTTTGATATAAAACAACAATCAAATTAACAGTCTTATGTAGATGCTTGTCTACAGCAATACTGAAAATACATATGTTTTTCTCAATACAAATTTTAAATAACCCCAAACATATTAACTGTATATTTCAAAATAATACATCACTACAAGTATTTTCTCAAATGAACATAAATATATAAAGTCTTTTTGTTTGTTTGTTTGTTTGTTTGTTTTGTATTTAGTAGAGCTTAAAATCTTGGCTCTTACTGTAGTACAAGCCCAAAATAAGAACAATTTTTAGACATTGTATTTCATTGTAATAAGGCTGTACTTCTGTGACCCTCACATCACCAAAGGATTTTATCTCCATCATGGCTAAGCTGAGAGTTCACAGTTCTGTTGCATCAAGGAATGAATTGTAGGTACGATTTTTGGATATAGACTTCCTGCTATGGTCAAAGCTATTTGACTTGAGCGAGTGACTTTATTCTCAGCCCACAGAGAACAAGTCACATTCATTTAAGGTGTATGTATTAAGATGGTCTATCCATAAAGTCTTTCACAAACTGTTTCAATGAACAATGGTTCTGCTTGGAGGGTGGCACAGACATTAGGTGTGGGTAAGAATTTGGTTCATTGGCTGTGATGATTTGGAAAAGCATTCATCTCAGAGAAAGAGTAACTTATAAAGTCTTCTTCTTCAAACTTGATACAAGAGTTACAAACTTCAAGCAAAGCATTCAGTCTCACTCTTTGTTGTTCTTTAAGAGTCCCCTCCCAATCTGATTGTCTACGTTTCTTTTGGTATATAAATACTTTTGAAATATGTAAGCTGTTCTGAAAACCATAGTACAGTGTAAAAACATGAAATAAACAATACTACTAACAGAGAGACTGAGATAGGAGAAGCAAGATTTCAAGACTATTATGTTGTACACAGCAAGACACTGTCACGAACATACAAGCTGAAGATGTATATGGTTTGTACAATATTGGACCTACTTCTCCAATTACTAAATTAGAGAGACCATTGGATGACAATCAACAAATTTCTAATTCCTCATATTTTTGGATTTCAATTGATTAGGATATGTTGGTAATATTAATTTTCATATTAAGATGTTAAGCAAAAGTAATTGTTACTTCCTGTTGTTTTGTTGTAAGAGGTGGAATTAAGTTTATGTGGATTTGTTCAAAGATTACTTTCTTGCTTCTTCTAGGGTGTAGTTTTGTTCCTTATGTTGATGTTTTCCATCTATTACCCTTTGTAAGGCTGGATTTGTCGAAAGATATTGTGTAAATTTTGTTTTGTCATGGAATATCTTGTTTTCTTCATCTATGGTAATTGAGAGTTTTGCTGGGTATAGTAGCCTGGGCTGGAATTTGTGTTCTCTTAGGGTCTATATGACATCTGCCCAGGATCGTCTAGCTTTCATAGTCTCTGATGAGAAGTCTGGTGTAATTCTGATAGGCCTGCCTTTATATGTTACTTGGCCTTTTTCACTTACTGCTTTTAAAATTCTTTCTTTGTTTAGTGCACTTGGTGTTTTTATTATTATGTGATGGGAGGAATTTCTTTTCTGGTCCAGTCTATTTGGAGTTCTGTAGGCTTCTTGTATGTTCATGGGCATCTCTTTCTTTAGGTTAGGGAAGTTTTCTTCTATAATTTTGTTGAAGATATTTACTGGCCCATTACCTTGGGAGTCTTCACTCTCTTCTATACCTATTATCCTTAAGTTTGGTCTTCTCATTGCGTCCTGGATTTCCTGGATGTTCTGTGTTAGGAGCTTTTTGCTTTTTGCATTTTCTTTGACTGTTGTGTCAATGTTTTCTATAGTGTCTTTTGCCCCTGAGATTCTCTCTTCTATTTCTTGTATTCTTTTTTTTATTAGATATTTTCTTTATTTACATGTAAATTTCTCCTTTCCCAGTTTCCCCTCCAAAAAACAAACAAACAAACAAACAAACAAACAAAAACAAGAACAAACCCTTGTTGCCTCCCCTATTTCTTGTATTCTGTTGGTGATGCATCTACCACTCCTGATTTCTTTCCTAGGTTTTCTACATCTAGGGTTGTCTCTCTTTCTAATTTCTTTATTGTTTCTATTTCCATTTTAGATTCTGGATGGTTTTGCTCATTTCATTCGCCTGTTTGGTTGTTTTTCTTGTAGTTCTTTAAGGGATTTTTGTGTTTTTTCTTGAAGGGCTTCTAGCTGTTTACCTGTGTTTTCCTATATTTCTTTGAGGGTGCTATTTATGTCTTTCTTAAAGTCCTGTATCATCATCATGAGAAGTGATTTTATGTCTGAATCTTGCATTTCCGGTGTAATGGTGTGTCCAGGACTTGCTCTGATCCTGGTATGTTTAGAGTGCCTGGGAGTGGAACTTCCTCTGGGTGTTGTAGGACTGGCTATGGAGCTTGTGCCCAAGGTCTGCTCAGGGCCCCAGCTGGCCATCTTTTCTTTTATATAAGATTATCTGGATGCATGAGACATCAAGGAAACATACTGTGGGTCAGATGATAATCAGACCTGGACATATAGGTCTGACAGTCTGACAGGATTTAGGAAGGTTGGTATCCATTCTACTTTTTGTGAACTTGGGACAAGGTTTTAAGTGAACAATGGCTCCTACTTCTCTTCATCTTTGACATTGCCTTTCCTTTACCTTGTGATCAAAGTTGGGATGCTGGTAAGTTGCTGGTTTTTGCCTTGCACCTATCTGCTCTACTTTATCCTAGTGGTAGCATCCAGTTGTTCTGAGAATCAGCCCATGCCTACCTTCAGATGGAGTCACAGTCTTCTACTGCAGAGCTTCTTCGAGATTCACACCTTACCATTGGGAATTTTCCATTCCTTTGAGTACTATAGTCATTTGTAGTTGAGTATATACAACTACAAACACGTCAAATAAAAACACTTCAAAGTAAAAGCCCACAACTGGGACTTTCACTGGGTAGAGTAAAGTGGCTGAACCCCTGTGCTATGAAATGGCTATGAGGAAAAGAGGTCTACTGATTGCTGTGTGCATCCCTGTTGACAAGAGGGTGGAAGAGCTTTGAGATACAAACTAATGTAAAAAAAAAAAAAAAGTCAAGGGGTGATGAGGAGGAAACCAAACACTGATGGTTTTCTAAGAGTTCTTAGGAAACCAGATATGAGGAAAATCTATCCTGGAGATTATTTAAAAGCTATATTTGCCAATTTTATTTCTTGTATTAGGTGTATAAAAATATCCACACAATGCAGACAGAGACCAATGTCACTTTCTAATTGTTTGTGTGTAGAGAAGGGTACTGATGGTTATGAACACAAGTACCATTGAAGGAGCTACTTGGAGCAGGTGGTCATTCACCTTGGAAACCACATGGGAGAATAAAAGCTCTGTAGTGGCTCATGTTATCTCAGCTTCCAATATCCCCAGGGTAGAGAAGGTGGAAAGCAAAAGGCCCAGAATAATCCTCTTTTTGTTGTGATGAAATTATTTTGGGTGAGTAATGAGGCCTGAAGTTTAGGATGGTGCCTGGTGGAGCTTTTGTACTTGGATATATTTCCCTGGGCACAGGCACAGAGAGCCTGTGACTGACCCTCATAGCACGAGCAGTTGTGGTGATCTAATTCTAAGAAAGTGAAAGCTCCAGAAAGTTCTTCAAGCACTTCTGTGTGAGACAGTGATGGGAGTGCTCGTGTAAATCACACTTAGGCGTGTAATGGTAAACCCTATCAGGGCGATTCCTGCCTGCTCACACCCAGGAGAATCAACATACAGGAAGTTCCCAGAATGACCTCCTCTGTACCCCCATCTCTTGAGTCACGGAACCATGAAGAGTTAATCAGTTCCTCATCTCTGGCTGCCTCTCTGTTTACCTTCACCATTTGAGATGGGCTTGAATCTGAAGCTGGTGTGGGACCGGAGGTCTGAGGAGCCTGACTTGCACGAGATTGTCATCTCATCTTGCGGCACACTGATTTTATAAAAAGAGTAATAAGGCTCTCGATGTTTATTTGAATGGCAAACAGACTGTTCCACTGCTGAAGAATATAGAAACCTTGTTTCAAAGAAGCAGCATAAATCACGCCAGCTTTCCTGGGCTCTCTGCTGTGTATTTTTGAATGGGTATAAAGCCAGGGCTTCCTGGGGGTCTCTGAGACTGGGGGTTTTCCATGGAGCAAGCTGGCGCCATAGTACAGGGTGATTTCCCCAAGGGTTCGAGCCCAACCGTGACATGGCTTGGCAGTACAACTTGGGAAAATACGGACCTTTCTTATATTTTTAAATTTATAGTAAATATCCAAGTATGACTTATAGACAGTGGGTGTATGCATTTTAAACATTTAGTTCTGAGATTTGTGTGTGTGTACGTGTGTGTGTGTGTGTGTGTGTGTGTGTGTGTGTATCTGAATAGAATTAGGGAGAAGTGTGACTCTTAATTCTACTTTGCTCCTTGGTCCTTTTTTCTTTGCCAACCCTTAAAACTAGCATTTCCTAACATTACAGAAAAAAATATTAAAATATCATTATTTGCCTGGAAAAACTCCAGTTACTCATGTTTGATAAAAATTGTTGAATGTAGTTTTAAAATTCCAGATCTGGCTGCACAACAAAAATGAGAAATTTGAGCGTTGTTGGAAGCAATTTTGGGGGGGATCGATACAAACTGTTGAAACTAGGACAACATGTCATGTCATCTCAGTCACAATTATTCTGTTGCTTTACACTGCTTTTTTAAATGACAAAAATACAAAGTTCCTCAAAAGAATTTTCTCTCAGTAAAAGAATTTTCATGGCTTAACTAGAAAGCCCACAGAACTTACGGGAACATGATGTCCACTCAGCATACTGGGTAATTGAGAACTGTCCTTTCTGATACCTTTCCAGTAAAACCTCTGGCACATTCCCCATTATTTGCATAGTCCTTCTTGTGTTTTAGTCTACTTCTTTTTTTTTTTTTTTAAATTAGTTGAATGCCTACTATGTGCTAGATGTTATGTCTTGTTGAGGACAAGTGGTGACAAGACAAAGTCCTGTCTTCAAAGCCTTGCTGCCTTTACTTTATAGGTCATAAACTGGCTGTAATCTCATCCCACTTGTACAGTAGCAGTCGCTCTCTGCCAAAGATAGCTGTAAGTGGGAAACTGGGAACAGAGGAGCAGAGAAAGAGAGATAACAATAGCTGACTGACTTCTTTTATTTCAGGAACAGTAAGGATTCCATCTATTTTCCTAGCCTTTGTCAAGGTTAAAGTTCAAGGTGAAGAGGACTTTACAAAAATAAATTAATGAAAAGAAAGACAGCAGCAACTCAACAAGACAGACGAATGAGCACAACAAAGATTAGCCCAGCACCCAAGGCTCTGAAAGCAGTGAGTCTTCCTAGCCTTTTCACAACAGGAGGAGGAGACGGGCACAGACTGAAAGTAGATTCATTGGCATCACAAGGAACTACCACAAACAGCTACTGAACACTGTGTTTCGCATATGCCATGAATTTGGAGAACACACAGTTTCTGATGGCCCCGGAATTACTATTCAGAACATTGGCACTGTTGTTGACCAAATATAGATGCAAGTACTATGACAGCTTAATGTAGGTCCAGTGTACCCTAGCATACATTGTGGTCAATAGGAGTTGGGAGAATAGACTTTCTGCATCCTTTCCATTGAAGTAGTTTTGCTTTGCTGGTTTGTTTCTCCTTGTGAAGACACTATGATGTAAAACCAAGTCTCCACTACAAACATAATTGTGGTTTGTAAAGAAATGAAAAAAGGTTTGGAAGAGTTGGAACACTCATTTACCTTTTGAACAAGGCCTACTGTGATTTTTCAATTCACGGCAGCTCATTCCAACACCACGCTGGGTCTTTGAGACCTAGGTCAGTGTCAGATTAGAGGCTTGATTCCACATGCACCTGGCAGTTCCGGGGGCCCTCTGATGAAGTGTGTTGTAAACGTGGCTCCTGAGGCTCACCACTGTGATGATTCCTTGTGCAACTCAAGGGTGGAGATGGATGGGTTGGCAAAGAAGCTCTTTGTGTTGGCTTCTTGGAAGAGACTCAGAATTTGAGGGATGAAGGGCACAGCTGGGTAACTGCCATATGCATTTGATATCAAAGTTTACAACTTGTTAAAAAACATTTGAAGTAATAAGAAAGTACAGGTTCGCTTGACCCAGACTGAAAATTTGCAACGTCTGTGTATAATAGAAAAACCATCGCCTGTGATAGTCCCTTCCAGAGCCAAATTGCTCCACTAAATAAGCATCTAATTCTAGGCCAGCACATCAGGCAGAAGAAAACCGTGACTTGGAATTTATAAAATTGTGAAATCTAAATCATTTTTATCTTTATGCCAACCTCCTAAATAAATTACATATACTTTATGTATATTTCAAGGCAATGTATAAAAAAGAGGTTAATAATAGGAAACAGAACATTTTCCACTGGCCTTAAAGTAAGGAAGGGAAGAAGATGGAATATCTGAGATAGAGAAAATTCTCTAGTAATCTCTCACCACCAGAACCCTCTGTGGATATTAGATGACAAAAGAGAAAAATCATAATAGAATAATAGCCTTTCATAAGAATTATGGTAAGTTGACATTAGGTTGAGCTGCAGTCCAGTCAAAATGAAAGAAGTCCTGAGCTGAGCCTGTCGTAGAGTCTCTAAAAAAAGACAATCAATATGTGTTTCTGGACTGCCATCCTCATATGCAGGCTGCAGTAACGTGAACTGAAAATTGGCCTTCTATGGAGATTTATTACAATAGCTTTGCCATTCAAGAATAGGCAGCTATCATCATAAATAAAGAAGAGACACAAAAGGATGTGAAGCTCCAAGAAAGAAGGAGGATTTGTCACAGTGGGTAAATCATGTGTTTACTTATATTGCAAATAAATACACATGACTAAGAGCAATCACTCATTAGGAAAAAAAAAATCTCAGTTGTTTTTTTCTGTTCTAAAAAAATGAAGCTAAGCTTCTGTGACTGGAATTTCTCAACATGGGCTATAGAATTTATAGCCTTCCAAGAGCCCCCAAACCAATGCCCAGACAGGTCTGTGGTTATGGCACATGGAGTCAGCTCCGAGAAACAAAATTCTTCATGGTCACAAACCTGAGATGGCCCCAGAGTTGATTGTTAAGATCAACAGTGCTGATCCCTAAAGCTACTGAAATCTGGTTCCAAGACACCCCCACCCCAACCTGGAGGCAGGGTCCAAGTGTCTTCCCACATTTCCTTCAGACACCAGGATCTGTGTAAGTGAACGTGTTTCCATGTCCAGCCTTGTTGTTTCAGCTGTGGGCCAAGCTGGGGATATCGATTACTCCCCACTTGGGGGTGCTGACCTCCCCCACCACTCCCCCTTCACGTACTGCTCCACATTTAAATCCTTGCTCATGATTCTTCCTAAGGCTTCCACTCTGGCCTTCTCATCCTTACTAAATGATTCATTACGTTGGATTAACCCTTTAAAATCTACCATTTGCCCAGGGGCCCCTGGGGAATGTTATATACACTCCGGCATTTTCTAGTCATTATAAACAGCCAGACTCAGCAGGGTGGACTCCATCCATTTCTAAAGCTACTTGGGTTGACAATGTAGGTTTTGTGTGTCCAAATTTACTTAAAATCCTAAGAAAGCATTTACTTTGTGAGGTGGGGTTTATACACACATTTTCATCTCCCAGCCTCTACATTGCAAATAGACTTCCTGCCACAAACACCTATGTGGGCATCTCACAGAAATGAAAGAGTCTTGCCAAAACTACATACCTGCTGGAGACTCATTTCCTACCTATTTCATACCTCTGTAGACTTACCCCTGACATAGTTCATGCCCCTGCAGTCTTACCTCTGACCTATTTCATGCTTGTCACACTGGACTCTTTGGTTGGTGCCATTTTCTGCCTATAATCAGCTGTGTGCACAAATGAGCAGCGCCTGCCAAATGGCCATTTGTAGGCACAATTAGACACCTGCACCATCAAACAAGTTGCAAGCACCTAATTGTGTCTGCATGTAGCCACTTGTGGGTGCAATTATTGGGAATCCAGGTGTGCCTGGTATTATGTACAATTTAAGGGAGGAAAAGTGGTCTTAAAAAAAAAAAGTTTGGTTGAACACACCCCCTTCAATCTTTCTTTCAGCTGAGTGGTGGCTCATCAGAACCCACCAGTAGTTAAGTGCATCTGATGTATATCTGGCTTCTCTCTGCTATAGGACCTAGCAGTGCTGCACAAGAGGAAGCAAGGCAAGCCACTCATACAGCCTGAATATTTCTATAGTCACAGTCAAAAGAATAGTAAACCAGATAAAGCAAATGGAAATGTCCCTTGCTTAACTCACTGCCCAAAATGTTAGCATTTTAACCTGATGTCAACATAATTTATAATTTTCTTGGTATTGAGTCTTAGAACATGATAGTAAGTATATTTTAACTTTTAAGAATGTCACAATTTGGACTAGTCACAGCACATATGTGGCTATGGCTGACATATTGGATGGAATTGATCTGCAAAGAATTATTTTAAGAGGTGACTGAGTACTTGGATTTTATTGTTATTCTGTATGTAGATTTGCATGTGGTGTGAGTATGTATGCATGTTCATTGTGCATATTTTTACACAAATGTATACATAGACACGTATACATATACACACACATAGGGAGAGTTGATGTCTGGTTAATTCCGTGATTGCTTTCTACTTTATTTACTGGGGCAAGGTCTCTTGCTGAACCTGGAGCGCACCAATTCTGGCCAACTTGCCCTGTTTTATCCTTCCAAGTGCTGGCATTGCAGGGGCTGCCATGTACGCCTGGTTTGGGTTTCCCAATTCTGGTCCTAAGGCTTGGGCTTTACCCACCCAGCCATCTCTTTAACCCAGATGCTTACATTTTTAGCCTTTAAACATTTTTTTTTGAATATTAAAAATACGAGCTTTTTAAAGACATAGTAACAAAATATCTTTCAGTGTCTTAGGGTTGCCAGGGGTAACACCTGCTTAGAGAAGGTCTCGAGGAGCATGCTGGAGCAGAGGGGCAGAGGGAAATGGAAGAGAGGTGGAAGTGCTAGGTAGGTATCCCTTACCCTTTGTCCCATGCTTATTCTAACTCATTCAAATGAGCATGGCTTTAGATAAATTTTATCAGATCCATGTTGGTTGCATTTGGGATTATTGACTTAAAATTTAGAAATAAGTGCAAGAGGTCACCTTTCTTCAGCTATAAAATGAAGAACTGATAGAAACATCTTGGGTAGGTTGAAGGGAGAATTAGATGAATTAGCATATGCAAGGCTTTGCTTGGAACAGGCAGGCAGTGAACATTATCCCCCAAACTCTTATCAGCATGGTGTCACTGTCATGCCCTTCTAGAATCCCCTCTCTTTACTCCCAACCTCTCTTTTCTCCACCCTGCAGGAGGGAGGTGACATCCTCTTTGCTTACAGTTCTGAGTACCAGTGCCATCTACTCAGTAACCATTATCCTTCACATAGGCGAGAGTGTGGAGGATCAGCAATCAGAGGTGAGGATCTTTGACTCTCCCATCCCCTCCCAGCAGACTTTTAAGCTCAAGACACAGGTATTGCTGGCAGAGTGAGTCAAATGTGGGCTGAAAGCCCTTGTAAGGTTCTCATTTTTGTTTCACCAAAGGAATCCATAGGGTTCAGGCATCATGCATTTTCTTTCTGCCCAAATCAAGAACAGCCAGTTTCTCACTTTCTGTTACAATAATGTTGTGATCCTTTATATCTGCTTGGCCCAGAAAGCGGCACTATTAGAGAAGGTGGAGTAGGTGTGTCACTGTGGGTGTGGGCTTTAAGACCCTCATTTTAGCTGCCTGGAAGCCAGTATTCTGCTAGCAGCCTTCAGATGAAGATATAGAACTCTCAATCCCTCCTGCACCATGCCTGCCTGGATGATAATGGACTGAACCTCTGAAGCTGTAAGCCAGCCCCAATTAAATGTTCTTATGAGAGTTGGCTCGGTCATGGTGTCTATTTACAGCACTAAAACTCTAAGACAAATGTTATGTTTCTATACAAATATATGTGTGTGTGTGTATGTGCATATATGTGTGTGTATACATATGTTTGTATATATGTGTGTATGTATATATATGTGTGTGTATATAATGCACATATATACATATATATACACACATATATACATATATACATATATATATATGTATATATATATATATGTATATATGTATATATATCCCTTCAAGCAGCTATGCTGCAAGCCTTTTCCTTTTACCCTGGTGATGATCAGGCTCCCAGATGGCCTGCATTTCATACCCCAGCTACCACAGGGGACTGTTGGTGAGACTACTCACCCTATCTTTTTGTGGTTTGAACTTCCCATCAGTGATCAAGAGAGCAGACCATGCCCAGTTTTCCTCAGGGTCACTAAGCCAGTGCTATTAGAGGTCATGACACTTTCCAAAATCCCTCTCCTACCTTTCATATGCCTTCCCAGGTGCCTTAACAACAAACAAGCAAAGAAAGAAAGAAAGAAAGAAAGAAAAAAACCAAAACACCCTCCATGTTTGGTTCCATTGGCTCTTTGTTTCATAGCCAAAAACATGTAAGGAAAAAGCCACAACCCAGGCTAATTTCTCCAGTCATTAAAGCAAAAGGACATCCCAAAGGAACTAAAGTCAGGATGGACAGAGGCCAGATGGCTCACTGTGAACCTCAAACACAGCTTCCAGCTACTTCCTTGTCCTTCTGATTGAACCTGTTCTTTCTCAAGTACAATTATTAAAACAAATGAAGCATGATTACTTATTCAATTTTATATTTTTCTGCTTTAATTACCAGCATTGTAATAACGTTCTTAAAAAATAATGTTTCCTATTTCTGTTTCCTTTCATTACTTCTTATCAGGCTCTGGTGTGTCAAGGAAGGGGGTATGAATTATCCTGAGTTGATTATCTGCAGAGAATGCTCACACTGGGGCAGGTGTGTCAGCCAGTGTCTCAAGGCGACACTGTACTGGATGTTATATCAGTGATGTAATGGGTTAGCCTGGCTACTTCTCACAGGACCGATCTTCATTTCAATGAGAGGTACACTTCAGATTCCAGGATATAGGCTGAGACCAATCTATCTGAGACTGAGGATCAAGTGCATGGGGACAGACTAGGGCTGGCTGATCTGAGCTGTACCCAGACTGTGCATGCCGACTGTAACCCCACTTCACAAAGGCTGCCTAGGGGGGAATGACCTCACGCATTAGAAAAGGAGGTGTCTGCTACCCTTCTTTTCATTCTAAAAGTGCCATGGCATCTTTTAGATGACTTAGGCATCTTTTTTTTTTTTAGATTGTTTGTGTGTATGTGATGTTTGTGGGTGCCCGTGGAAGCCAGAAAAAGTGTTAGATCGCCTGGAACTGGAGTTACAGGCAGTTGTGTTCTTCCTGATTTGGGTTCTGGGAGCCAAACTTGGTCACTGAGCAATCTTTCCAACCCAAGGCATCTTTAAATGAGAGAACTAATGTTCCACCCCACCCTGACACTCCAGGTATGAGCATTTTCTCAATTACAGTACGTATTCACATAGGAATTCAGGTATTTTATACTCAAATTGCAGCTCAAACTTTGTTGCAAGTCACTTTCAGAATGAATCAGAGCAGAATTAAACTTGTCATGATAATTGTACAGAAGGCTATTATAATTACTGCTTCATCAAAGGAACACTTTTCTCCCAGTGTATTTTAGTGTCTCATGCTTTCTCATGATTAAATAAAGGAAGAATGAAAGAATTGTCAGCAGAGTGGCTGAAATACTGAAAGCTTTAAACCTCTCTGCTGTGTTTGACGAGGGGGAATCTTATCTCCTAACCGAGATCCATTTGTGTCTTTTGAATGAATGTGTACCGTGTGTGCGTGCATGTAGGTACCTGCTGATGTGAGCACAGGGGCTCTGCTCTATTATTCTCAGCCTTGCTCTTTTAAGGTAGAGTCTCTGGTTGAGTATGGAGTTTAACAGCAAACCCTTGTGATTCTCCTGTCTCCACCCCTCTCAGTGCCGGCGTTACAGGTGCAGGGAGGATGGCTCACACTTGAACTCTAATCTTTAAGCTTGGACAGCAGCACTTGTAACCACTGATCTGGTCCCCCACCCCTCAGCTCTCATTTGTGTTTTAATTTATTAATTCTTTTAAAACTGCTACTTATGTAGAATGGGATTTGCTTTTAGGTACGGAAATTTATATTTTGAATTTTTGTGTGGCTAAAAATATAGATATTAACATAGTGTCAGGTGCTAATTTGAGAGTAAAGTCACTGATGGATGCTCTTTGGTCACTGACCCTTGGTCGGGGCCATGAAGCCATGCCAGCATGCCCTCCTGTTACAGTGTTGCAACACACATGCCATTCCCATTGTTACAGATGCTCAAGAAGAGACAGGAGAAACCTATTTTATTACAGCCATGAATGATGGTGTAGGATCGGACCTCCTAGGGGCACTTGGCTAAATGGGTGACTCAGATATGCTTTACCTCATACTTGAACAAAGATCTAAATTTATTATGTTTAATGCTCAATATAAATCACCAAACCTGAATGTGTTATAAAAATGAGCTAAAATGCTGCTTAACTGACATTATTAAAGCATCTCAGGTTTGGAGCCATTTCTAATTGGTAGACGTTCGCAGATGAGCACTTCTTGCAACTACTCATCTTAAAGAAATATTTCTTCCGGTAAGAAGGCCCTTATTTCAGTTTGAGATATAATCTGGGGACAGATTCTCTTTAGGATAGCATAATTTTTAAGTTCAAAGAGGAGTCTCTGCAGTGTCTATGATTTAAGCCTTATTCCCCACTTACTTTGATACAAAATCAAGTTTAAAAATAATTAAGACTAAAATGATAAACAGTCGAAGCTAGCATGTTTGGAATGAAACTGCCATCATGGTAATAAATGTCAAGAGCCAATCGGCTGTTATTAGTCTGAAAAAAAAATTAAAAGAATAGCACAGAAAATTATGTGTGCTGTTTTTTATCATCTTGATTAAAGAAGAGAAACATGGATAATTTAAAATTAATCTGTGATAGAATATGCTGTCATTTCAATTAGGAGAAAGATGATCATTGCCTGTTGTCCCACCTCAGCGAAGACAGCACCACAAACCAGGGAATTCTGACCTCCAAAATGGGACGAGTGCAATAAACCAATTTTCAGCCACAAAATGTGATTTGCAAAATTGGTTTGAAGTAGTGCTGGCTGGATACCACCTCTGCCGGAGACTGAAATTAAAACTGTCATCCATTCAGACAAAGCCCCAGTCCCTTGGCGGCCTCTGGTGCATGCTGGTTTATAACCACAGATGCCTTCCTTCCCTATGGGCACAAAGCCACCCATGTGAGGACTTTATCCCTAAAGCTGGTTTCTTCGAATTCTCAAACCAATAGTGCAAAGGTACCTCTGGGTCACAGGGGAGACTCGCCTCCCAAGATGAAGAAGAGCAAGGCCAGGAAAAGCTCTAACTTGGATACAGTGGGTCCTTTCTCCCTCGTGTACAGGTATTTCTATTAATTCTTTAACTTAGATATGCACCCTATCCACACTGATTTTCATTCCTAAAATGTGGGTTACAAATAATTCTAATTTCTAATTTTCTGTTTTGAGAAGAGAAGTCAGTGTCTATAAAAGAAAAAAACACCCAAGTTCTAGGAAGAATACATCTTAGAACTGCAGACACCTAATGTTTATGAGAACACTTACACAGTCACACTTTGCTGGTTCATTTAATTATTCACTGTGTTACTTAGATTCTCAAATGTATTAAATGTTACTTATGGCATAATCAAAATTTAAAAACAAATATTAAACTGTTTCGCTAGGAAGCACAGAGTAAACACTAACCTTGACCTTGCCCTTTCAAAGCTTATACATTTCTAGTGGTGGAGAAGAGTTAGAAATGTGGGGGTACAAGGAGAAAAGGAAGGCACTTTAACAGTATATGCCAACTCATGAGTCCACGCTAGAACTGTACACATTTTGATGTTACATGTTAAACCATATGCTTATTATAGTTAGCAGTAAAATCTGGGTATAACATGGTCAGCTTGGGACTTTGGAAACCATTTTGACACTATCCCATGAGTAGTAGGTTTTATGATTCAATTTTTATCACCTACCTTTACAATTCAAGCTTACATTGGTTGTTCTAATTTCTAGGGACATGGATACTTTCTCTATATTTAACAGACTTCCTCATGCACCTTGCCAATAATTTAGTTACTGCTTTCTATACACATGGCAGAATGATTGTAAGGAGCACGGGTGTGCCTTCCTTAACTGTTTTTTTTTTAATGTTCACTTTCATTTATAGTTGTTTATACATATTAACTGTACAAATGGATGCATGTCATTTCTCTATATATACTCACAAGTTTGCTTTTTTTTTTTTTTTTTTTTTTTTTTTTT
>JADRCD010188398.1:558-13019 GCA_019843815.1 Montemys delectorum | reverse complement strand
ACTGTCTTTTTAAAAAAAAAATTCTTTAATCTTTTTTTACAGTCCAGTCATTATCCCCCTCCTGGTTGGCCCTCTGACAGTTCCTCATCCCATTCTTCCTCCCCACTCCTTGTCTCTAAGAGGATGTTCCCACCCACCTCCCCCACCAGACCTGTAGGAGGGTGACCCAATATTGTCCTTTTGTGTCATTTCAGTCTCCTTTTTCTCCTCTTTTCATTTAGATTTGTGATTCCTGAAACAAGAGAATAAAGGTAGACCTCACTTGAAATTAAACCTGTGGTACTCTGACCTGTGTGTTACCTTATCCTGACTCCTTAAGTATGCCATAAAGTGCAGTTTATCCTTTATCACGGATTAACCAACCTCCTTCCTATACATAAAGGTAACTCATCCTATTAGCAAGAAGTTAAAAGATCATCTTCCCTTGCAGTTTCCAGCAAATCACTGGTCAGTTACAGCTTCTAAGTCATTTTTGCTTTCTTATACAAAGCTAATATATAATGATTTATTCTACTTATAATGAATATATAGCTATTCAACAAACTTTGTTCTTCTCCTGTTGTAATATTTGAAATAAACTTATTTAATTTCCAACTGAAATAATAATATAAAATGTTAATTTTATACCTTTATTACAGTTTTGTTAAGGTGTAGAGAGGCATAAAATTTGCAGAGTTCCAAAGACAGTGTTGCCTTTTATTGGCAAAATGCAATTACAGAACTAATTGGCTGTTACATTACAGGGTGATCCATGCTTGGCCGGCAGCTCCACTCCTGCTGGCATTGTGGGGTTTGATCCACTCACACCCCCTTTCAATATGTTTCATTATCTAAGCCAAGAGAATGGTCACTCTGTGTATGGGCTTGGCAATGCCAAGGCACAGATGCTAGGCTCTCACTTTTATCTTTTCCCCAACAGGAGCAATATGGTAATAAGTGCCTGAAATTTTTGGCCAGGAGTCAAGCTTTTTGCTCAGTCCAGTTTGCTGGGTTTTATGGCAGCCTCAAACTTACCTTTCTGTTTGTTACATATTAAATGACCACTTGGCACTCCCGATTATTTTTGTTGGTGGTCTTCTTTCAGATTGATTTAATTACAGAGATTTATTAGAGTGAAAAACTGAAGTGCTCCAAACATTCATATTCTAACCCATTACACATCCTACTTATGTCTCTGAAAGTTTTGCTACTTTGTGAATTAAACATATATTAGACACAAAGCATAGCACCACAAAAAATTGATCATTGGAAACTTATCCATTACACCTTTAAAAAAAACATATTCAGGTAAATTTTTACACTCTTTATTATAGGTTGAGAGACATTCTTGGCAAGCTTTGTATGAATATCACCACAGTTAGTATGATTATAAAATGTTGCAGAAACAATAACAAAAATGCCCAATAGCTAAAAGAGAGATGTCTACTAGAATTGCTAGGTGAAATTTAAACTGGACACCAAGAAAGGAGCAAATTATTTGTTGATCGTAGGACATCAGCTGTGAGGAGCACAGTGGTTATAGAAAGTAGAAAAATCAATACTAGAGAAGAAACCAGGCAGAGAGATTTAGATTACACTCTTGTAGTAGGTAAAAATATATATTTTCAAAAGGGCTTACAGACCCTCCTAATAGGGTTTGAATTCAAAATGTCTCCAAAAGGCTCTTGTGTATTGGGAGATTTTTATTCCTAGGGTGGGCTTAAGGACTTTACAACTTCTCAGTCTGTTTAAAGCCTCTATACCATTGTCCTCTGAGATGTCCATGAATCCACAGGCTCCTCCTGCCACACTGCCATGCTGTCTGCCACCGCATTGGACTCTAGTCTCATAAACTATCAACAAAATACATCTCTTAATCCTTTTTTCTGCCAGTAATAAATCCAGCAGGACAAGAGAACCCAAACATGGATTTCTCTTATGGCAAATGAATTGGGAAGAATGATCATTAGCAGAATTTCCAATGCTATCTTCCTCACCCTGAAAAAATTCAGTACAACTGTAGGTATCTTCCCTGATATTTGGGAACCACCTTTCTTTTTTTTTTTTTTTTTTTTTTTTTTTTTAACCACCTTTCTTTTTAATGCCTCTCATCTCAAGCAAGAACAATGTAATAGTTTATTATATATTTTATAAGATAGTAATACATAGAGTTAAAACTTATAGCATAGAAACAAGAACTAGGAAAACTGGAAATAGAGGAGCATTGGAAATCTCAAATGCTTAAGAGAATTTAACATCATTTTAAAAGAAATAGTGAATGCAAGATAAGTCAGAATAAAATATTTAAAATTAAAGCACAGAGAAAGTTGAGGAAGAAAAGCACAGAAGAGCCACATGGAGAGGACTAGGAGCATCTAACAGCAGTGTGATTGATTCTCAACTGGTGAGAAAGAATGAATGAAGTAGGCAAAAGATACAAATAGTTAAATTTTTCATCTTTTCACAAATTGACAGAATATGTCAAACCTCATATTAAAAATTATATATAATATATATGCATATATGTGAGACTTTTAAATACTTCTATATATGCATATTTAAACTATTGAGGACAAGGCAAATAATTTCATATTGGCCCAAAATATGAATATGGTATTATATTCAGAGAGCACCACAAATACTGGGAAATAACTTCCAAAATAAAAATACAAGCTACAAAAGGGACTAAATAATAGCTCTGAGTTTTATAACTGATAATATATTTATTATGACAAGGAAAATAAACTAATGTAAAATAAATATTTAGGCAAAGAAAATTGACAAAATTTCCCCAAAACAAACTCATATAGATGGACACACTTGGGACTATTATTACAATAAAGAAATTATCCTTAGAACTAAGAGATATAAGAAAGCAAAGTGAAACAATAAAAGGCAGACAGATGTGGATATTTCTAAATTAATGTTGAATGATGCTATTCATGAGCTTTGAAAATGCTAGAGATATAAGGCATTTAAATGTACACAGACATCTTTTGAATGCACATGAAAAGTGTCTTCACTGCTTAGCCTTTTGCTGTTCATAAAGCAATTCAATGCATTCAAGTGATTACCAGCAATTAAAGTCTGATTTCTAACTATAGCAAAAACTAGAATTTAAACAGGAGGATGATATAAAATGTGAAAATCTGTGTCCATGTGAAGTCAAATACCAAATTAAGATTCTAAGTAAATCACATTTAAAAAAAGAAACATAAATGCTACTTAAATCACATTTTATGTAGCTAATGCTTTCCTGTGAGGCAAATTCATAGCCTTAAATACAAAACAAGAAAAGGCAAATGCTGCAATTAAGTCATAATAATAAAGAAATAATGGTAAAATTAAATATTCAAAGGTCCCAGTGAATGTGGCCAACATGTATTTTACAGTGATGCGAAAATGTCACTAGATGATATGGTGACATATTCAGTAAGTACACACAATGAACTTTTTTTAAAAAGAACATAAATATGAGCTACAGGGATACTTCTCAGCAAAAACATATTTAGCCTGCACAAGGTCCTGAGTTCAATTCCCTGTATTGAATGATGAGTAGAATTCTAAAATCTAGTTTTTGAAAAATAATAAAAAATTAAGTGAATAAAGTATAAAATGACCACAAATAATAAAGTAGTAATTTAAGTTTTAACTAGGTATATGACAAAATTTATGGTTTTGGAAACTCTAATGTGATAAAGTTACAAAACAAGTGAAAAATGAAGGTCAATACGTAGATTAAGCATGGCACAAACATAAATGATATGATAAACTATACCAACAAATTTGAAATCCAAAACAAATTCTTAGACAATGAATGTTATTAAAATTAACAAAAGAAAGTAAAATCTGCATAATGTTTTAAATTACACAACAATTTAAGACTTTAAAAGTTTCCCTAAAAGAAACCTTAGATTTAGCCAAATTTAAGCAGAAACAACCCATGGGATAGAGAGATGAATGAGAAAGGAATGATTTAGGTCATTTACTTATTATGAGGGTTCTGTAGTCCCAAGGCAGGCGGCCTGTGAGCTGGGAGACCCAGGAAAACCATATGAAGTTCTTCTGAATCCCTCCTCCAGAATGAATATAGCTAATGAAATAACTCTCATTTTGAGGTCAGAATCTGCATGAGGAAGTGGTACTTTTGCGGCAGTATGCATGTGTTTGCTCCTTTAGCCTCTTCAGTTTTTGTCTGCAGCTGATTCCATGGTGTCAGCTGCTACTGAAGCAGATCTTCCCCACTTAATTGACCCTCTGCAACACTGAGCCTGTCTCTTGTACAGCTGCTCCCAGAAGTGCCAAGGGTCCACACATTTTATACAAAGTCCAGAACACCACAATCACCTCTCTCAGCAGAAGAGAGATAGACTTCATGTTTGGAGAAATACTGAGAATAATTAAAGTTCCACCAGTACCCTCACTCCAGACAAGCTAACATGTGAAATGAACCATTATATTGAGTACTTGAATCATAATGCCAGATTTATAACTACTGACAGCACTATGTATCAGGTGTGATAAGAAATATGACAAAAGCTTGAAAAGGACAGACTAGGCCAATAGTAATATTAAATATAGATTAAAATGGTTTTTATCTATCTATCATATATATATATCATATACATATATCTCATATATCTCATATATATGTATATATGTATATATATATGATGTATATACATATATATATCATCTGTCTGCTTATGTATTTTTCGATATCTGCCTCCAACATTAACAATATTTTATAATCATCTTGTGGGGCAAGACAAATCAAAGCTTATATGTATAGTTTTATCTAATCTAATAGGCTTTGATTAAGAATAAAGATAGAATAATTGATCAATTGAATAGATTAGGACTCACAACATAAACAAACCTGTGGTAAGCACTTAGAATGGATATGTGTGATAATTAGCTACATAATAAATATGATAGCTCTGAATGAGTAGTCAAAAGATTTATCTCTAAATTAATGATACCATTCGAGGTTAAAAACTAGAAAAACTTAGAAATATATTATTTCAAATTAGATAAATTCTAATCCATTTGTTTCTAGTCATATAATTGAACCAATGTACAAGGATTAAAAAGCAGGCATTCCCTGATTGTTATCTTCCCTACTTCGTCAATGTCACACTTTCCTATGATAGTTCACATTTGCCAATTTTGTTTTCTCCTCTTTCATGCTAATGAATGTTTATCTGTTTTAGTAGTCTTAGAATATGCTAACAGTTGACTCTGTTGACCATTCATGTCATTCTTGATTCACTAATTTATGTTTTTGTTTTCTTCAGTATTATACTTTATTAGTTTCACAAGTGAATTTCCTAGCTAATACGTTATTCCCTATCCCTGACACCCCACACTGACATTTTAAACTTGAGGCATCTTTTGCCTATATCAATTTTGATGTTTATCTCATTAGTTCAGTTTGAATTATTATAAAGTCAAAAGTATTTCAAAATGTGTAGTTACATCTCCTACTGTAGCTTATTTATGAGTTCTAAAATTATCAACTACATTTAATGTCATTTTTAGCACTAATGTCTAACTCTGCTGGTAGTTGTGTTATATAACTGTTCTATTGAAGATAATTGACTTGCACAGTAGCCATGTAAACAGGAATTTAAAAAACATTTATCTATGCTTGAGAGCATTGTGTAAAATTCAGTACAAGGTGCTAATTTAAGCATGGTTCACACATTTGAGTTATGTTGAAATAAGTCTTTCAGTTTTGTTATTTCTATGTTCATCTGGTTTAAAATAATCATTAAGAAGAATATTGAAGGAAAGACCATCCAGAGACTTCCTCACCTTGGGATCCATCCCATCTGCACACACCACACCCCAACACTATTGCTGATGCCAAGAAGTGCTTGCTGACAGGAGCCTAGTATGTATGCCCCCTGAAAGGCTCAGCCAGCACCTGACTAAGACAGATACAGATACTCATAGCCAATCATTGGACTGATCCCTGGGACCCCAATGAAAGAGGTAGGAGAAGGAATGAAGGAGCTGAAGGGTATTACAACCCCATATGAAGAACAACAATATCAACTAACTGGACTCCCCAGAGCTCATAAGGACTAACCCACCAACCAAAGAATACACATGAAGGGATCCATGAATCCAGCTACATATGTAGCAGAGGATGTCCTTATCTGACATGAATGGGAAGGGAGGGCCATGGTCCTGTGGAGGCTTGCTGCCCCAGCACAGGGGGATGCTAGAGCTGTGAGGTGGGAGTAGGTGGGTAGGTAGAGGAGCACCCTCATAAAGGCAAAGGGGAGGGGGAATGAGATGGGGGATTTGTAGAGAAGAGATTAGGAAGGGGGACAACTTTTGAAGTATAAATAAATGAAAAAAAAATAAAAAATGTTGAAATATCTCACTATGATTTTTTTTCTCCATTTCCTTTTAGGTTTGTATATGTTGTTGCTTTGTTCTTAGAGTATTTCAGATCTTTGAAGCATTAAATAAGTAAAATGATCAGCACTGGCATTTTCCCTAATAATGGATTTTGTATTTAAACCTAATTTGCTTGTTTCAGAGTAAGAAGGTTAAACAGACTTGCTACTGCTTGGTAATAAAAAAGAATTTTGCTTATCATTGTCTTCTGTTATTTTTATATCTCGTAAATTTTGTAAGCAACATATGGCTCAGTTGTGATCCTGTTTCAATGTTCTTATTTAAAGCACATCTTTGTCTCCCATGCTGTTGTTTGGTTTACGCTTTATTTCTTAGAGCTTTCTTTATTCCCTACCAGTACTACAATACAATAACACATATGTTTTATCTATGTCCTAACTGCATATTAGAGTTTATCTTCCACCTGCTTCTCATACTGTTTTGCTTTAAATTACACATGACTCCACAGGGAAGTTGCTTTCTATCCACCAAGTCTGCTCCTGTTAAGGACTGAGTTGGTTTTTAGTTAGTCTGAGCTAATGCTTCCTGCTCTCATACAGATTGAAATCACATAATTGGACTGCCCGCTGACACCACCAAAGCATTAGGGTAGACCCAGTACTGTATCGTGCCATTTGCATGTAGTCTCATCATTAGATATCTGCCTAGAATTTTATTTTGCTATTTATATGAGATGTTCCTCTCTCTAATTAGCTTTGTACATCTTGACATTTCTAAGCTTCTTAATTACCAAGTGAGTTTCATGTCAGCTGGAGTACTTTCTGTTTATGCTTTTGTATAACATATCTCTGCTATGTGGTATAGTATAATTTATAGGAATATTTCTTATATTATACACATACATATATATATAATTTTATACTCTACATCATATACTAAACAGATTCTTCCTATAAATTATAGAAACAAACATTATATATTATTTATGGACAAATATATGCTTAATTTTCCAATCTCCAAGACTTTGATAAATTTGATTTATTTACAGGGATTGCCAAAGTATATAAGTATTTTTTTGTTATTTTCAGTAAAGGAATATCATTAGAAAAGGTAGCCATTATTCTCATAATATAGTTGAAATAAAATTTCCAAAAAAAGACATAAAATATGATACATTAAACAGCAAAGTGAATGATATTTAAGCTGGGGGAGAAATTACTCGCATATAAAACTGGAAGTTTTTTTTCACTGATTTCAGTTTTGTATGAGGGAAAGTTCAATTAATCCAAGATTACTCCTGCCCACTTAGACTATGAATCCTATGAAAGATTTTCTGATTTCCTCAACTCTGACATGTCTAGATGAAATTTGTAATCTGTACACTGAGTAATCTTTGAAATATTCTTCAGTTAGTTTAATACAATGCATCTTGAAATCAGGATTCACTAGGTGGTATCTGTTCTTGTCAGCCCTGAGGTGTTCTTAGAAATGGGGCACATACCTTAAAGTGCTGCTCACCTACATAGGGGTCTTTGCATGCAACTGACCATAGAAGTTTGTAACACCTTATTCTATGAAAGTGTCCAAAACAAAAAGTAATTTTCATAGAAATTCTGCTTGTCTGTTTGTTTGTTTTATAAATGCAGATTACAAATTTTGATTCTTAGTTCTGTTTGGTTTTGTTACTTTGGCAGAGGAGAGAATATTAATTTAATTTGATGTAGAATTAGACCAATTAATTCTTTGTATATATTGGATATTAGCCATCTATCAGATATAAAATTGGTAAAGATCTTTTCCCAATTTGTTGGTTGCTGATTTGTCCTATTGACAGTGTCATTTGACTTACAGAAGCTTTGCAATTTTATGAGGTCCCATTTGTAAGTTCTTGATCTTAGAGCATAAGCTATTGGTGTTCTGTTCAGGAAAATTTCCCCTGTGCCTATGTACTCGAGGCTCTTCTCCACTTTCATTTCTATTAGTTTCAGTGTATCTGGTTTTATGTGGAGGTCCTTGATTCATTTGGACTTGAGCTTTGTACAAGGAGATAGGAATGGATCAATTTGCATTCTTCTACATGGTAACTGCCAGTTGAGCCAGCACCATTTGTTGAAAATGCTGCCTTTTTTCCACTGGATGGTTTTAGCTCTCTTGTCAAAGATCAAGTGGCCATAGGTTTGTGGGTTCATTTCTGGGTCTTCAATTATATTCTGTTAATCTACCTGCCTGTCACTGTACCAATACCATGCAGTTTTTAACACAATTGCTCTGTAGTACAACTTAAGGTCCGGGAAGGTGATTCCACCAGAGGTTCCTTTATTGTTGAGAATAGTTTTGGCTATCCTGGGTCTTTTGTTATTCCAGATGAATTTGCAAATTGCTCTTTCTAAGTCTGTGAAGAATTGAGTTGGAATTTTGATGGGGATTGCATTGAATCTGTAGATTCCTTTTGGCAAGATGGGCATTTTTACTATATTAATCCTGACAATCCATGAGCATAGAAGTTCTTTCCAACTTCTGAGATCTTCAATTTTCTTCTTTAGAGATTTGAAGTTCTTGTCAAACAGATTTTTTACTTGCTTAGTTAGACTCATACCAAGTTATTTTATATTATTTGTGACTATTGTGAAGTGTATTGTTTCCTTAATTTCTTTCTCAGTATGTTTATGCTCTGTGTAGAGGAAGGCTACTGATTTACTTGAATTAATTTTATATCCAGCTACTTGGCTGAAGTTGTTTATCAGGTTTAGGAGCTCTCTGTTGGAATTTTGGGGTCACATAAGTATACTATCATATCAGCAAATAGTGATAATTTGACTTCTTCCTTTCCAATTGTATCCTTTTGATCTCCTTTTGTTATCTAATTGCTCTGGCTAGGACCTCAAGTACAATATTGAATAGGTAGAGAGAGAGTGGGCAGCCTTGTCTAGTCCCTGATTTTAGTGGGATTGCTTCAAGTTTCTCTCCGTTTAGTTTGATATTGGCTACTTGTTTGCTGTATATTGCTTTTACTCTGTTTAGGTATGGGCCTTGAATTCCTGTTCTTTCTAAGACTTTTATCATGAAGGGATGTTGGATTTTGTCAAATGCTTTCTCAGCATCTAATGAGATGATCATATGTTTTTTTTTCCTTTGTGTTTGTTTATATAGTGAATTATGTTGATGTATTTCTGTGTATTGAACCATCCCTGCATCCCATGTGATGAAGCCTACTTGATCATGATGGATGATTGTTTTGATGTGTTCTTGAATTCAGTTTGCAAGAATTTTATTGAGTATTTTTTGCATCGATAGTCATAAGGGAAATTGGTCTGAACTTTCCTTTGTTAGGTCTTTGTGTTGTTCAGGTATAAGGGTAATTGTGGCTTCATAGAATAAACGGGGTAGAGTACCTTCTGTTTCAATTTTGTGGAATAGTTTGAGTAGTATTGGTATTAATTCTTATTTGAAGCTCTGATAAAACTCTGCACTAAACCCATCTGATCCTGGACTTTTTTTGGCAGAGAGACTATTAATGACTGTTTCCATTTCATTAGCAGATACAGAACTGTTTAGATCATTTAGCTGATCTTGATTTAACTTTGGTACCTGGTATCTATGTAGAAAATTGTCCATTTCATCCAGGTTTTCCAGTTTTGTTGAGTATAGGCTTTTGTAGTAGGATCTCATGAATTTTTGGATTTCCTTAGTGTCTATTGTTATGTCTCCCTTTTCATTTCTGATCTTGTTAATTAGGATACTATCTCAGTGCCCTCTATTTAGTCTGACTAAGAGTTTATCTATTTTGTTGATTTTGTTGATATTTTTTTGTTGGTTCTCAAGAACCAGCTCTGGTTTAGTTGATTCTTTGTATAATTCTTTCTGTTTCCATTGGTTGCTTTCAGCCCCGAGTTTCCTGCCTTCGACTCCTCTTGGGTGAATTTGCTTCATTTTGTTCTAGAGCTTTCAGATGTGCTGTCAAATTACTGGTGTATGCTCTCTCCAGTTTCTTTTTGGAGGCACTTAAAGCTATTAGTTTTCCTCTTAGGACTGCTTTCATTGTGTCCCATAATGTTGTGGCTTCATTTTCATTGAACTCTAGAAGTTAGACTCTAGAGAACCAAATAACCCCATTAAAAATGGGATACAGAGCTAAACAAAGAATTCTCAATGGACAAATACCGAATGGCTGAGAATTACCTAAAGAAATATTCAACATCCTTAGTCATCAGGGAAATGCAAATAAAAACAACCCTGAGATTCCACCTCACACCAGTCAGAATGGCTAGGATAAAATCTCAGGTGATAGTATATGCTGGAGAGGTTGTGGAGAAAGAGGAACACTCCTTCATTGCTGGTGGGATTGCAAACGGGTACAACCACTCTGGAAATCAGTTTGGCTGTTCCTCCGGAAATTGGACATAGTAATACCAGAGGACCCAGCTATACCACCCCTGTGCATATACCCAGAAGATGTTCCAACATGTAATAAGGACACACGCTTCACTATATTCATAGCAGCCTTGTTTATAATAGCCAGAAACCTGAAACAACCCAGATGTCCATCAACAGAAGAATGGATACAGAAAAATTGGTACATCTACACAATGGAGTACTACTCAGCTATTCAAAACAATGAATTTATGAAATTCTTGGAGAAATGGATGGATCTGGAGAGTATCATTCTGAGTGAGGTAACTCAGTCACAAAAGAACACACATGGTATACACTGTCTGATAAGTGGATATTAGCTCAGAAGATGCGAATATACAAAGTACAATCCACAAACCACAAGAAACTCAAGAAAAAGGAAGACCAAAGTGTGGATACTTATATTCTTCTCAAAAAGGGGAACAAAATACCCATGGAAGGAGTTGCAGAGACAAACTATGGAGCAGAGACTGAAGGAAGGACAATCCTGAGACTGCTCTACCTGGGAATCCTTCCCATATTCAATCATCAAATCCAGACACTATTGTGGCTACCAGCAAGTGCTGGCTGACAGGAGCCTGACATAGCTGTCTCCTGAAAGGCTCTGACAGTACTCTACTAATACTGAAGTAGAGGCTCACAACATTCATTGGACTGAGTACAGGATCTCCAATGAAGGAACTAGAGAAAGGACCCAAGGAGCTGAACAGCTTGCAGCCCCTTAGGACGAACAACAATATAAACTAGTACCCTCAGAGTTCCCAGGAACTAAACCACCAACCAAAGAATACACATAGTGGGACTAATGGCTCCAGCAGCATATATATAGCAGAGGATAGCCAAGTTGGTCTTCAATGGGAGGAGAGGCCTTTGGCCCTGTGAAGGTTCTATGTCCCAGTGTAGGGGAATGCCAGGGCCAGTAAACAGGAGAGGGTGGGGTGATGAGCAGGTGAGGGGAGGGAACAGGGTTTGTTTGTTTTTTCATTTATTTTATTTTATTTTATTTTATTTTATTTTTTTGGAGGGAAACCTGGGAAAGGAGATATTGTATGACATATAAATAAAGAAAACATCTAAAAAGAAAAAAGAATTAGACCAGTTAATTTACTTTGGATAAACCTTTGTTTTCTGAAGGAGGAAAATAGTATTAGGAAAATGTTCTTGTTTTCAACCTTTGCAAAGGCTTTGCCCTTCAATGAATGTATCTAAAACAAATCAAAATTGGACAACAAAACAAAGAAATCATTAAAGAGATAAAAACCAAAAAGCTCCATCTACACAAATCGACCAAAACTTGCCATCTGATTCCTCTAATAGGGACTCTGCATAGGAAATATGGATGTGTGTATTTTACATTAGAGACCCTGTGACAATGGTTTACTGACTAAAAGATACAAGCTTACAGCTAATCCTTCTTACTTATCCTAAGATTCCAATTAAAAAGACAGCACCCTACGATCAGTTGCAGGAATGTTAAGGCAAATTGTGTTGTAGAATCTAAAATGGAGTTTGTACTTTATCTAGAAAAGGGAATTTTGGCTAACCAGTGCAAAATGAAAATATAGACAACTACATGGAGACATAATAATTTATTTACTCAAAGATAATCTGTATTGATGGATTTTTGCAATTCTTCCTAGGATGTTCTCTATTGATGTGTGTGTGTGTGTGTGTGTGTGTGTGTGTGTGTGTGTGAGAGA
>JADRCD010188397.1:0-34046 GCA_019843815.1 Montemys delectorum | reverse complement strand
CACACACACACACACACACACGTACACGCACACGCACACACGCACACATGCTGCAGAAACAAAGATTTTTGTATAAGGTTTTCAAAATAACAGAGACTTTTCTTTAGTAATTTTATTTCTTTTATTGGTTTTAGTCTGTTTACATTTTCTATTTTCTGAAATGTCTTCTAATAATTCACATTTTCCTAGAAAACTGCAAACAACTCAGTGTTTCAAAATGCATTTTCAGAGTGTTGATTCTTCAACATATTTAAGTTTGTTTTTAAATATTTATTTTTCATATTTTAAGCATATTTTAAGTGTACTTATTATATTTTTTCATTTTTCTCTTAGTGTTTAAATAGTAGTTTGTGGCTAAACTCAATTTTCTTCCATTCATAGGTCATTTACTTCTATATATATTTACCAGTTCCTATTTACATTTCCTCATTTATAAATTTGTTATTCTATCTTTATTATGTTTTAATTTTTACCTTCCAAGTGGCTTTCTTGTATCTATGGTTTGTAAATAGAATACCTATTTAATCTACTATATTACTATTTAATGATGTAAAATACATGAAGCTATACATTTTATTTCATTGAAGCTTTCGAATTACTCTGTTGTTTCATTTGATTTACTACTTTGAATTACAAATTTCCTGTGGAAGATCTTATGTTTTTGAAAGGGATTTGATTACTTTCATTTCAGCATTATTAAGATTAGCTTTTCTTTGTACCTTTTGGTATCAGTGTTTTCCTTAAGTGCTAGGAATTTTATGAGTGATCTATCATCGTATTTCATGGTCAATTTCTTTACTTTCATGGCAGGATACAAAGGACATATTGTTATGTGTATGTTGTACATAGATGTAAAATAGATATCAACATATATTAGCATTTTATATTATCCCGAGATTCAGTAAAACCTTTGGATCCTTTTCATCTAAAGCTCTGGTGTGCATTTCTAGGTTGGATTGGTCCAGGTTTGGTTGAGTCTTAAACACAGACCTACTAAGAAAAACGAGCATGCCCTCAGAGGCGCTTAGATGCTTCTCAGTGGGAGCCCTGGGCATGCTATCACTTCTGACGTCTGCGTTGGTTTCCTCAGCTTAACAGACCCCCATTCTCCTTCCTGCCTCTGGTCTCCAGTACATTGTGAGAGTCAGACATTCGATGATGCAACAGACCCTCTGTACGCTGTTTTAATTTTGCTGAACACTTATTGCTTGAGTTGCGGCCATTTCCCAACTTTGTTAGTCGTGGTGTTTCCTGTATTTTACATTGTTTTTCCTGCTTGGGGGTTTTCAAGAGATTTCCCATTTGACAGATGTTCTTTGTAAACATTTTTGCTTTAATTCTGCCAATTCTCCTGTTTATCTCAGTCTGTGATCGGATCCTGTACCCGTTTCTCTGCAAAGTCTTTGTTTCGATGTATTTTCTCTGGGGCAAGGCTTTTCTCTGGCCAGTGAACAGATCTGGATTGGCCTCATGCTCTCCTGATTGCCTGCACTATTTCCTTTCTCTGTTGTAAACAGCTTCAAGCAGTCTCCTCACCTTCTCTTTTCCATTTCATTTAAACAACAGAGCTTTATGTAAATTTGGCCTCCTCCCCATCCAAACAACACTGTTATGCTTGGGTCTACTGTTTCCAAGAGTCACTGGACTCATCTTTTACAAAGTAACCAGACAACGTTACCTTTGCCTCCCACTGGATGCTTCACACCCTGTTTTCAGTCACTTGAGAACCTCCGAACAAAACCTGAATCCCCTTGTCACCAACAGCTCAGTAACTTGATAAATTCTGAGAACAGGATCTTGTGTGAAAAGTTAGAGATTATTTCTCCTGTGAACCAACCAAACCTCCTCTGTGGAATATCACCTTATCCCCTTCTCTGGGTAATGTCTGAGGGTGTTTACAGGAAGCATTCTGTAGATGATGGACTTTCTGTTTCTGAGGCCTGTGAGTGTCTTTACCAGAGATAGCTGCCCTTGGTGCTCTTGATCTGGAGTCATGGAAACAGCAGGAGCTCAGTCAGTCACTCTCTCATTTTTACATCTAAGCTTCCCTCTTAGCAAGTGTGTACTTTAAACTACAATCCAGTACAACCTCAGGCTGTTTGCAAATCAGTTAATAAGGTATGGGGACTTTAAATAAGAGAAAGAGTGTGAATACTGGTACCCAACAGTTCTTGTCTGGTATTGAAAGGAGAAATTAAGTTTGCAGCTTAAAAATGATTACAGGCTGGAGAAAAACTCAGTGGGCCAAGCTTGTACCAAGTCTGTGAATGTCCAAACAAGCCTGAATAAAAGCAAGCAAGCTGTTAGACATCCCAAGGACATGTCCGGGGCCCAGACATACAAGGACATGCCTGGGAAATGGGCCATCTGGTCCTCTTAGATATAGTTTAAGGTCAGCCAGAAACTCCCAAATAGCACCCCCCTCTTAGGAATTTTCCACTCTGGTTTGCATGTACACTATCTAGTTAATATTTGTAGTGATCAATCATGCATAGTTATTCTAATTCCTTTGTTCCTTTGTCCCTATTTCCTAGACAAGCCCTTAACTTTTGAGTTTCCGGGTTGATTCCTCTATCTCCTGCGTGAGATACGTGTCGACCCGGAGCTCCACTATTAAACAACCTCATGTGTTTACATCCAGATGTGTTCTTTGGGTACGTGTTCTCCCGGGATTTGAGTGGGAGTCTCCCTTTGGGGGTCTTTCAGTATGTGCTGCTTACTGAGGATTGATGGGATTAAAGGCCGGTGGTGGTGTGAGTTCACTGAGAATTTTAACCTAAGTAAGCCTTCCTCGGGATAATGCTCCACATCCCTTCCTCAGGCTAATGCTCTGTGTCCCTTTATTTTCCAGGACTCTGAGTTTATACAGGTGCTGGGAATCTCTCCACACCATTTTCTTCTTGAGACTTACATGGACAATAACCTAGAATTATTCAGCCGGAGGGAGCAGCGAAGAGGAGAGAGGCAGGATCCATTCACTAACGCGATCACCAGGCTCTGCTTAACTGAATACTGGTTAAATGGTATAATGATTTGTTATTCTTCCCACAAGATGGACCCATGCCTTTCTTGGAATTCTGGAAAAACAGTACGGTCCTTGTCTTAGTTAGGGTTCTCTAGAGTCACAGAACTTATGGTAGTCTCTATGAAGTAAAGGGATTTATTGATGACTTACAGTTTGTAGTCCAACTCCCAACAATCAACTCCCAACAACAGTCACGGCAGCAGCTGTGAATGGAAGTCCAAGGATCCAGCAATTGCTCTGTCCCACAAGGCAAGCAGGCGAAGCAGAGAGAGCCTTCCTTCTTCCAATGTCCTTATATACATCTCCAGCAAAAAGTGTGGCCCAGGTTAAAGGTGTGGTGGTACACCGGATGACCTTGAACTCATAGAGCTTTCTATGTTAATCCTGTGGGATTCGTAGCCACTATTCCTCAAGGTCTCCATGCCAAGATTCAGGTCAGAAACTTGTATCTCTCAGCCTCCAGATTAGGGTCACAGGTGAGCCTTCTAATTCTGGATTGTAATTCATTTCAGACGTAGTCAAGTTGACAACCAGGAATAGCCACTACAATCCTTTTATAACATTTGTTGCTGATCTCTCTCTCTCTCTCTCTCTCTCTCTCTCTCTCTCTCTCTCTCTCTCTCTCTCTCTCTCTCTCTCTCGTGCCTGCTAAATGTATGTGATTAAGTCTCATGGACCAAATGCTCAGTGGTCTTTTTCTGTACTTTCTTGCTGCAGTTGGTGGGTTTTTTTTGCAGCACAGTAAGCCTCAGAACTCAGTTGGCTCAGGGAGGGATTAGAACATTTCCTGTAACTGCACAGCCTGAGGTCAATTGCCAGGATGTTGTGGAACTTCCCTGTGCAGGAAGGTGGTCTCATTTCTCTTTTCTCTGTCTTGACACCAGTATGAAGGATTTGTGTCCCTCCCACTGCTTGGAATGACTTGTTTTTGAAACAGTGGAAGCCTCCATGAAAATCTGAGTGCTTAATGCCTTCTGTTCGTAACTGCCAGGACACAGGTTTTTACACCAAAACTTGTTTCAGTGTTAATCTGGATTGGCATTTTGAGAGAAGCAACTAGGCAATTGGAAAAACCATACCCAAAGCCAAGACACAGTAAGATGAAGCCACACACACACACAAATCAATAAACATGCTCAAGTAGGAGAGAGGTAATTTGTCCAGAAATGTATGTGTATATATATATATATATATATATATATATATATATATATATATATATGTTTCAAATGGAAATCCCTAAATAAGACCAGTTTCATGCCAATTCACACAGAATGACCAAAGCAGATAGTAATCAGAATCTTAATGAGAAGATGAAAAGGGGCAACATCTTGGCAGACCAATTGGAATAATATCTCAGTGAAATGGACTTGTTTCCAGTTCATCCTGGCCACTGTGTCTTTCATCTTCCTCTCTCTGAGGACCATTATGCAGCTGCAGCAATAACAGCTGCATTGTGCCTCGTCCCACCTTCTTTAAGGTGGCCATGAGAAACCACTTGAGAAATGAGTGCCTGACCCTAAAGACTCACTCGGGGACTTTTCTTTGTAGGGAGGTAGACAGAAGGGGAGAGGAGACAAGGCGAGGAAAGAGAAAGCCATAGATAACATCCGTATGAAACTCAAGCTCTTTCAAGCTTAAAGAGTGGGCTACACTATTTTAGCAAGGTAGGCTTTCTTTCCGGTCCTTTGGTGAGGTCTCCTGCAGGGACTCTAAGACTCAAGGCCACACTTCTTGGTTGTGTGACCTTGGAGATGCTGCAGAAGCTCTGCGATGTCAGCTTCTTAACCTATACAGGGGAGTCGTCCCATGGGGTAAAGATTTTCTAAAGTTTAAACAGCTGTGAAATGCTCATTTTAGGTCGTGTACACATTATGCTTTGAAAATGGCAGTTATTAGAATCCCATGCAGTTTCAGGAACAGAGAGCACAGAGCAGTAAGGATTCTTGGAAAAATATCTGAGTATTGATTTTCTCCTAAGCCCATTAGAATCTTAAGCACTCTGCAAAGGCAGACAATATGGGCAAAAAAGGGGGACTCTATATCTCAACTTCTATTTAGAACAGATTGTTTTATTTTATAGATCATGTTTGAACTTTGTAGTTTAAAAATAATATAAAGAAAAATCTCTGAAAAAAGAAAAGTTCTAATACGATTTCCTAATTTTGCAAAGAAGGAACTAAGTCAGGGGAATGATCTGCCTCTTTGTTCTTCTCAATTGATTCCGAAGATGTACATGCTGCCCGGTCACCATCTCTGGCTAAACTCCCAGATACAGGCCTGCCATGAAGCCAGGCTCTGACCTGTGTTCGTGACTCCGGAGATCAGAGTGACTCAAGTCACAGACAGCCTTCCCTGTCAGAATAATGTCTCAATCTGTTTCTGAAGACAGCACCCAGGCAATTGAGGAAAATAAGAATGGCATAGTTACAAAGACAACATGCTAAAGTGTTCCTTTTTTGATTTAAGCATAATTTAAAAAAAAAAAAGCCATTCTGAAGCATAGAAAGAGGGTCTGAGATGAGTTTCTGATTTTTTTTTTTATTGGAAGTTTCTAAGACCCTTAGTCAAGTGTGATTAAGAAAAACAAGTCTGTTATGGTCCAGTGTAGATGTCACTTCCCCATTCAGACACTGCTGATGTGACGCATCTCCTACCCTAGATTGGAATGACATTTTTCCTTTCTTCAATCAAGATTTTATTCATAACTACAGTGAAAGGCTTAGCCTCTGCATCTGCAGTTGCTCAAAGATTTTATTGCAAATCAACTGATTTCTGAAGAAGCTTTGATTCTGAAAAAAAAAAATGCCTGTTGCCAGTTCAGTAATCATAATGACATTAATAGGCTATGTTCATTGCACACTGCAGTGTTTCAGCTGGATTACAGATTGACAGGAAGAAATTCACTCACAACACACACACACTGTAAGGTTCCATTAAGTTCCTGATTTAATTTTCCATGGATGCAAACTTAATCAGAGGGGAGGTTGCCGCACAGGAGAGAAGCAGATGTGGGTGTTTTGCTGTAGCTTTCTTGCCCCTCCCCATCCCAAGACTGAACAGATGCTCATAGATGCAGAGACACTGTCCACATAACACAGACAAAAGACTCATTCTTGCCATGTGTCTGCCCTTAAGCGCGCAGAGCTCTAATATATGGGTGAAGAATTGGTGTAAAACTCCATTTCCTCCTTAGTCTCTAAGCTTCATGTCTGCAAAGTTTCATTGCCAGCCATTGAGAAAACACCTTAGAAGGCCTAGATGCCCCAGAATGAATCTCCACTTCCAGATTTCCAAGATGGGAAGCTTATTCTGTAGTGATGTTCATTTGAATTCAGTATGTCACCAAAGTTAATGTGTAGACTTTTCATGCCAAAACACCAGTAATTGAAATACCCATCAGTAGGGTGTGGCAGTACATAATGCTAATCCCAGCACTCACAAAAACGAAGCAAGAAGCTTTTGAATTGGAGGTCATCCTGGGTTAGATAGCCATTTCCAGACAAGCCTGGGCTACAAGTGAGACTCATATCAAAATCGGAAAAAAAAAGAAAAAGAGGCTGAGGCTATAACTCAGTTGCTAGATTACTTGCAGTGTAAGCATGAAGAACAGAGTTTGATTTTAGCACCACCCACATAAAAACTCATGCTGCAGGTCAGGCCTGCAGTCATAGGGCTTAGGAAGCAGAGGCAGGAGAATCCCTGGGGCTTGTTGGCCAGCCAACCCAGCTAAAATTGCAAGCTTTGAGTTCAGTGAGGCACATTCCTTCAAAATAAATAATTTAGAAAATGACTGAAGTAGACTTCTGATATCAACTTCGGTCACACAAACATGCTCATACACATGCACACACATGAACATGTGCACACTCAATAGAAGCTCAAAAAAATTGTGTCGACATGAGAACAGTGGGATTGATTTTTTTTTTTTTTAATCTCAAATGCAATATGGCTGCACTGGATTTCTGAGCCAAGTGTTACAACTTACTCTTCTTTGCAAGAGTGGATGATGCCAGAGTTGGAGCTAAGAAAGTACTTCTTAAGGAACAGACCTGCGGAGCATAGTGATAGTCAACATCACTCTGACCTACTACCCTGCTATTATTATTGAATTGACTCATTCCAAAATCAATACAGCAAAAAAGGGAGGTTGTTCTTCATCGACATTTCAACAGAGCTATGGCATTGACACTGAAAAGTGTCATTGACTCTCCTTTCAAACTCTTAATTGTATCAGTCAGGAACGTGAAAAAGCCAGAATCTACCTCAACAAAAAGAGTTTAATGAAAAGTGCTTTCAAGGTGAGTAGATTGAGAAAAGATTCAGACACTTAGATACAAACAACTGTACAAAGCTTAAGGAAGAAAATGGGGAAAAATAGTTATTTTAGAACTACAGAGCTTGAGCAACAAAGAAGGATGTCCTGAAGGGAGCTCACCTCAGACCACAAATGGAGATGGTAAAATGTCCCCATCCCTCCTGCCCCCTTTCATCCATTTCTCCTTAGTTCCTCCTACTGGCAGCATCCACAACAAATAACGAGGGTGAGTCTAACTGTGCAGTAGGAAGAGGTGAGTTTCATGAGGCACACAGAAAAACCTTACATGGTGAAGAGGAGTTATAGGGCAGGGAATAATTGGAGAATAGGTACATATTGATTTAGTGGGGGTTTTGCTTTGCTTTGTTTTGTTTTAATTTTCAGTAGCTCACATCCCACCAAGGTACTCTAGCTGATGACACAGCTGAAGGAGATGGTTAGCAAAATCAGAGGCTATACAGGATGTTCTATACACTGATGTCGTCACTATCGCTTCTACAGAATTGTTACTCATTACTCAGTATTTGAGTATTATTCCACCATGTTAAAGAGAGATGAATTTCATTCTTACTTTATTATAATAAAAAACATTAAGATCACATTGGAAAGAGCCGTTTCTGCTCTTTCTGGTGGTACCTCTTGATATCTTTATTCTCCCACCTAAAATTTTAAGACGATGAAAAAGGAAGTGCTAAAGATTTTAAACAAGCCTCCAGAAGCAGTATCCAAGACAACAGGAAGTTCCAGTGGGCATTTGTGTAATCTGCCTTTGCACATAGTTTTAAGATCTGGTTAAGGAGACTGTCACTGATTTGGTATGATTCATGGCCACTGATGTGGACACGTTCCCTAAAGAGATGACAAATCTATCATAGATTAAATATTTGTTTTCCATGTGAACAGATCATTTGAATGTTATCTTCTCTGGGACTCTGATCGATAAGGAGGGCAGGGGGAATAGTAGTGAGGAAACCAAACTGTCTCTGAGGATGACCATGTACAGAGAGCCTACTGAGGCAGCAGAGCACACAGTCACTTCACACAGCTATATTAGTTACCTCTCTCATTACTGTGGCAAAATGATTGTCAAGAGTATACTGATGAAGGAAGCTATGTTCTGGCTTGCAGTTCAGTAGGATGCAAAATATGATGGTGGGGAAGGCACAAAGGCAGGAGTAGAACAGTAGCTTCTCACATCGCATCCGTAGCCAGGAAGCCAAGTGTGAACAGGAAATAGAGATGGGCTATGCAGTCTTAAAGCCCAACTTCAATGACTTGCTTCCAGTAGCAAACCTCTACCTTCTAAAATTCCACAGCTTTCCAAAACAGAGCTATCACTAGCATTGAGCGCTGAGACACATGAGAGTATTGGGAAACGTTCAACATTCAAACCACAGTAATCTGCCCTTGTTTCCTATAGCCCTGGGACCATCTTGTGATGCAACGCATTCTTCTCAACTCTCAAAGTCTACGTGGTGCTTATCATTCCCAACACTATTCAGAAGTTCATTGTGTTTCCTGAAACTCAAGGCAGTTTTTTTTCTTTTTTAAATTATGAGCCTTTATACATTGAAAATGAATTATGGACTTCCTCAATAAAATATCATATAAACATGCTCATTCCCCAAGAAACAAATAGGGGCATAGCAAGAATAGACTGGGCCAAAACAAGGCTTAAATTGTGCAGGAAAAACATCAAATCTTACAGTACCATGCCTGGCATTTGGAGCTCATGATAGATTCATCTACTCATTGCCTGCTGCACATACAGCTTTTTAGCATGATTTTATAGTGATGCCTTCCTTCAGAAGATGCTGCATGGTTCTGGCCTCTCTAATATTCCAGGGTCTCCATAGTAACTTAACATTCACCTTCAAAATTCCATGAAAAGGTCTCTTGGGACCTCCTTATGAGGACTTCACCCTCCCTATATTATTGCTTATTCTCTGTGTCTCTGTGAAACCATGTAGTAAGATGACATAAGCACTTTAATGTTATTTTTTTATATACTCTCAAAGTCAGTAATTTTTGAGCAGCGTTGTCAAGTTCTGCTGATCCTTAGGATGGAGTTTTCTCCCATTGAACCACAGTTACAGCAGCTTTTGGGTGTAGACCCCGGGGAAATAATTTCCTAGCAAGTTGTTTTCCATAGGTTAGAACTCCCTGTCATTCTGAGTTTAGGCTTTCACCTTTCAGATAAGTTTGAATTTATGCAACTGAGCTTTGGATCAGTGCATCTTGCCCTCAGAACACCTTATTCAGTGCCCCAGTGCAAACCAAGAGGTTTCTCTTCAACAGGCTGCAGCTTGAAAGTTATGGGAATCCTTTCCCTTAACAAACTGCACATTTTTCATACCCTTTGGTCTCACCTGTTGCTTCTGTTAAAACATGTAGATATAGATAATAGTAGTGAGTAATAACCATGCCTTAAATGGAAGAGTGACCTGTTTCAAAATGGCTGGCACCGAACGCACTAGTCCATTATTTTTAAGTTCATCCTCACTAAAGTACTTGGGACATGAGTGTAATGCATCCAGACTCATTGGTAGAATGCAGCCTGAAACGCTTCAAGTCCAGTTCCCACTAGAGTCTATATTCCCCTCTGATACTTTATGAGCCAGACTGCCGCGGTCTGCATTTCTCTTAGTATTCCTGCTTTCCACTCTCCTCTGAAAATGGCCCATTGATCTCCGCTTACAGACTTTTAGGCCTTCTTTAGCACACAGCTGTACATTTTAATTTACTTTCCTCTTTGCTATGACAATATACCTGATGAGGGGTATATTAGAGAAGTAAGGGCTTATTCCGGCTTACAGTTCAAAGGGACACATTTCATCACAATAGAGGAACCATGGCAACGGGAGTGTAAGGTAAGTTAATCACATTACATCTGTAGCAAGGAAGCAGAGTGTGATCGAAGAGTAGGACCAAGCTATAAAAGCTAAGAGCCCAGAATGGTGACCCACCTCCTCCCAGCACCAGCAAGCGTCCACCTGCCAAAGGCTCTACAACCTTCTAAGACATACTACCCTCTGGGGAACAAGTATACAAACACAGAAGTCTAAAGGGGGAATTTCCACATTCAAATCACAACATATGAAAGTTTTTGTACCATAATTTAAAATTAGATTGTCTGCATGGTATCCTCTAATATCAAATACCTTATTTCCTCTGCTGTTGCTCAGCTCCATGCCCTGTGGTCATCAAGATCTTGAAAGCATCTGTAATAATAACTCTCTAATTCCTTTGTGGTGTAGTTGATTAATGGAATTCAGTATAAACCATAATATAGAAAACAATGCTAAGTTCTTGTATTCATCAGGTCACATAAGAAATATATGCATCTTGAATACTTTTTGAGCTACTTATATTTTGCAGTGTTTAGATTGATATTTATAGCATCTCTTTCTTTTTTGTGTGGATGCTTAGTTGGTGTGTGTGTGTGTGTGTGTGTATGTGTGTGTGTGTGTGTGTGTATGTGTGTGTGTGTGTGTGTAAAATCTTTGTGTATGTACATGATGCATGTGATGGTTAATATTAATTGTCAAATTGAAAGAATCAACAACCACATGAGGTATGACACTCTGGGAATTGTAGAGAGAATATCTTATGTCTGTATGGATGTGGCACCTGTAAATAATAAATTTGATGATCTTTTGGCTTAGGCAAAAACTAGGAGACGGGACATCCTGGAGGAGAAAGAATGCTGGGAGAGAGCCAGGCAGGAAATTCGCCAGGGGAAGATGTGACAAGATGGACACATGGTACCTAAGCACAGGTAAATAGTCACATGGCAGAATGTAGGCTAAAATAAATTAGTTATCTAAGTTATGACATAGTCAGAGTAGAGCCTAGCTATATTATATGGCCAATGTATTTCTAAATATAATTTGAGCCTAAGACTTATTTCTGGGAGCATGGAGATGGGAAGAAGAACTAGAACTGACTTCTACAAGGACAGCTCATCTTGATTGTGTTAACTGAAGTGGAAGCCAGCTTAATTATGAGTAGGACCATTCTTGGCAGTGGGTACCTTGGAACCAGCTAATTCAAGCTCCTACTGCCTTAACTTCCCTGTCATGTTAAACAGCATCTTGAACTGTGAGCCAAAATAAACCTTCCTCCTTTAGGCTGCTTTCGTCAGAGTGTTTTAACACAGCCACCACCGGGAAAGAGACTAAAATGTGTTTGCTTGTTTGTGTGCATGAATACACGCACGAATGCCACAGCACACATGTAGAGGACAGAGAAAAACCTGAGGTATCAGCCACTTTCTTCTACTTTGTTTTACCCAGTATCTCTTTGTTGTTTTGCCATGTCATAGGCCAGGCCAGCTGATCTATGAGCTTTGTCTCGGCTCTCCCTCTCACACTCATGGGAGCATGGAGTTTTCAGTTATGTTCTACCGTGATCAGCTTTTTACATGGATTCTAGAAATTCAAATTCAGCTCTTCATACCCTTGAGGCAAGTGTTTTATCCACTGAGACATTTTAGCTCCTATAGTTTATTACTAAATTGTTTTCTGTCTTAACATTCTTTCCCAATTGAACAGAATCAAGCAGGCGCTTTTATCCCTTTATTTCCTTTTCATAGATACAAAAACTGCTGAGAAATATTTTTCTGGGGTAATTAAGCTTAGGGAAACATTGATATTATGTATAATTAAAATTTGTTCTTATTTATTTAGCATATAGCATATTTTATACTAAAAGTTTAATGATAAGTAACTCTAACTCCTTTCGTTGTAGGAATGCCAAATCTAATAATGAAAGCACACCCAGGGCACTTATTCTATCTAATGTACTAAATAACAGAAACATAAATGATTGTTTTTTTCTGAATGCAGGCATTCTGAACCAAGACCTACAAGTCGATTAAGTAAATTTGAAAATTTTGTTTTTTTCAAGAACAATTTTCCAAAGTCTTCATTTCAAAGATATATCTTTGTTTCGTCTATCAACTGTGTAACGTGCTAAAGTGGAGTGACTCTCTAATAAAATAATGTGGGGCTGCAGAGATGGCTCAGTGGTTAAGAGCACTGACTGCTCTTTCAGAGGCCCTGAGTTCAATTTCCAGCAACCACGTGGTGGCTCACAACCCTCTGCAATAAGATCTGATGCCCTTTTCTGGTATCTGAAGACAGCTACAGCGTACTCACATTAAATAAATAAATAAATAAATAAATAAATAAATAAATAAATCTTTTTTAAAAAAAGGAAATAATGTGTCTTTCCTGAGTCATAGTGATAGATCCATGATTGCAATGAAGAAGCCTCTTTGGGATTTGACTTAGAGCTAATGTAGTTATGTTCTCAGGCTTGGTGGACTGAGGGAAGTGAACTCAAATTTCGCTTCTGCCATTTACTAACTAGCTAAGAAAGTTTGGGCCAGTTACATGAAACCCTTTTAGGATAAGATATCTGGGGAGGGAGTGGTGGAGTTGATCTCAAGGCCTTGTATATAAGCAAGTATTAAATGTCTAACTGTAGTTAGGAATTTCTAATTTTTAAGTTCAGAGTGAGTGCAGTGGTTTCTCGGAGCTTGAGAAAATAAACTCTAGCGCCCCTTTGTGCTGCTCAGGTCATGTGGATGCTCAAGTCCTTTCTATAAAGTGACACGGCTGTGCCATTCAACCTACTCCTACCCTCCCATATGCTCTGAACGCTCTGTACGGCACGTATAACACTGAATAGAATAGAGCTGTTGTGAATTTGGCAGTCACGTTATTGTTTATGAGATGGTAAGTTATGCATTTTGAACATTGGAGGTGCACTTTAAAAATATTTTTGATCTGCAGTTGGTTGAATATGTGGCATGAATGTAGAGACAATCATGCCTGTGTAACAAAGTAGTGGTTATAATTAGGTAATAAAACATGCATAAAAGACATAATTTGGGTCTGACACTCATGCAGTTAAGTGGTGTTTCTTATTATTAACCGAATCAAAAATATTTCCCTAGATATATAATCTATCCTTCTATGTTTTCTTGCTGAGAAATCCAAGGACCCTGAATGCCTATATAGTGTATGGAAGTATAAGTCTGGCATGCTCTCTTCTGCAGTTATAGAATGTTATAATGCTGAAACCAACCCTAGCTATTTCACAGGTAAAGGCACAAAAGTTTATGCGGCTTCCATAACTAGCTTGTCAGCAAACATTCTAGAGAGCCCATGCTAGCTGATCATCTCCAAAGCTTGACTTGACCTGTACCTGGCCTCCCTACTCCCTCCCTTTGTGGTTTCCATCTACTTATAATAAGTATGCCTCCTCTCATGAACATTTCTGAGTCATATTCCCCTTTTTGCAGAAAAGCTGAGTTGGCCTAGCATGGCTGAGGTGTGAATGAGATATTATTAATAGAAGCAGAAGCACCCTCTGGGTGCCGTGCATTTATCAGATCGAGCATCGAAATAGGAAGCGACGAAACCAACTAATGAAAACAAAATGAATATTGTTTGCTAAATTAGTCCTGTCATCTTCCCCGAATGTGTCTTCAAATTGAGACAGTCCAGCAGCCAAAAAAAAAAAAAAAAAAAAAAAAAAAATAGAATGAGCTAGGAACACTCTGTACCGCAGTATAGAGGATTTGAGACACAGACTTAATTTCCAGTGTGTTAAACCGCTCACGTGCCAGTGGCGAGTGAATGTTAACCTGTGTGCACACCCCACAGGGCATCATTCCCTCTCCTTCTGTGCTCCTAAAATTGTAGCATCAAACAACAACCACATTGACGAACTCAACTCAGCCTGTTCTTTGGAGCCTGACCGAGTGGTGGCCTCCATGCTGCATGCTTACCTGTCTTTTTTGAGAGTTCTAACTCTCAAGTCGCTGAGTCCTGTCAGTATTTGTGTGTGTGGCCTCTCTAGCCACAAAAAAAAAAAAAAAAAAAAGTAAGGAAAACACACTGTATTGTGTGAGGCTTTAGAAACTAGCAAAATTAGTTCTGACTTGTTACACTCACTGACTTTTAAAAGCCTGCATTACTCTTTGGAAGTAGATTACACCCTACCCCTATGGTCAGCGTTTATAAGAAGAAACCTTTGTTGAGAGCGGCGGTCCTCAACATGTGGGTGGTGACCCCTTGGGAGGCTCACATGACCCTTTTGCCACATATCAGATATCCTGCACACCGTACATTTACATTATGACTCATAACAGCAGCAAAATTACACTTAAGAAGTTGCAACTAAAATAATTTTATGATTTGGGGATCACCACAATACAAGGAACTGTGTTAAAGGGTAGCAACATTGGGAAGGTTGGGATCCACTGCCTTAAAGCTGCCAGGCTCTGGGAGTATGGAGCCTAGCCAAAGGCTTGCTCAGTCTCTGGGCCTCAAGAATGTCAAGGATTTGAAGGCTCTTGCTTCCACAGTTTAAGAGAGTGAGTGGAAAGGGTGCTGATTCTGATTCCTCTGTGGTCCACTTAATGTATTTTGGGGGCAGGGGGTGTTATTCTGCAGCAAACTGGGCTATGAACATGTAGTATAGTAGTTACACTCTGCTTTTAGGAATGGTATTTTGCTGCTAAAGCTGATAAGTCATGTTCTCTGACCATCCCACCCTTAGAGAACCCTAGTCAACAGGTCAGCTCAGGTAACATGTAATGTGCAGCGATCATGATGTGCTCCTCAGCTCATTCTAATGGCTGCACATAGAGTTCAGTTTCTGTAAGCAGAAGGGAAATTTAATGTGAGTATCTGATCTAAAGAAATTCCTGCTAGAGTCTGACAAAACAGTTGCAAATGCTGGCAGCCAACCATTGAACAGAGCACAGGGACCCCAACTGAGGAGTTAGAAAAAGGACTGAAGGAACCGAAGGGGTTTGCAACCCCATAGGAAGAACAACTATATCAACCAACTAGACCCCCTAGGGCCCCCAGGGACTAAACCATGAACCAGAGAGTACACATGGCTCCAACTGCATGTGTGGCAGACGATGGCCGTATCTGGCATCAACGGGAGGAGAGGCCTTTGGTCCTGTGAAGGCTCAATGACCCAGTGTAGGGGAATGCCAGGGCAGTGAGATAGGACTGGATGGGTGGGTGGGTGAGCACCCTCATAGAAGCAGGGGGAGGGAGCAGGATAGGGGTTTGCAGAGGGGAAACCAGGAATAATATTTGAAATGTAAATAATGAAAACAAAAGAAAGTCCAGTGCTAGCTATTTTTATGCCTTCAAAGCCAAATGTACTTGTTTTGCCTTGCCTAGGAGGTAAGTGCTGTGTCCACTGGTTTCAAGGAAAGTCGGGTTTAATCTTTTTGGGGTTATTCCTGTAGACACTCTAACAGCCATCATGAGTTACCTATTTGTCTTGAAAATAAGGGTTTTTGACATTCAAAGAATCATTCTTGTCACCAAGGAACTGGAAGCTTCAGTTGCATCCAGACCACCCTAATCCACACCATGGGAGGTCATGGAGATGGTTCACATTTTTGACACAGCAGATTCTAGAGGACATATTTTGGACACATTCATCTTCATTTATGGGAAATTCCATGTCCCTAAATTGATGTGTGCATCTCTATCTTTAAATGAATTGAACATTGTGAGTCATATCCATAATTTCACTCCTGTTAAAGTAGAGGCAGAAATCTGAGTTCAAATCCAACCTGGGCCATAAAATGAGATCTAGGCCCATCTGGGCTACAATATGAGATGATATCTTACCCAAACCACTGCCCCAAATAGAAAGTTACACATGGATATTAGGATATTAGAGGAAGAAGGATTGTAGGATCCAGAGGGGTCTAGGACATCACAAGAATATGGCCCATAGAACCAACCAAACGGGACTCACAGGGGCTTACAAAGACCGAAATGACAAACATGGACAGGGTCTGACCTAGGAACTGTGCATATACCTTATGGCTGTGTGACGTGGTGTTCTTGTGGAACTCGCAACAATGGGAGTAGTGGTGTCTCTAATTCTTTTGCCTGTGTGTGCTTGAAGCCCTTTTCCTCCTATTGGGCTGCTTCATCTAGCCTTGATATGAGGATTTATGCCCAGTTTTAGTGTATCATGTTAGACTATGTTTGGTGGATATCCCTGGGAGAACTGCTCTTTTTGTTGTGTGTGCGTTGTTGTTGTTGTTGCTGTTGTTGTTGTTGTTGTTGCTGTTGAAGAGAAATAGAGGAGGAGTGGATCTGGGGAGAAGGGAGGCATGTGTGGGTCTGATTGGGAGTAGTGGAGGGAGGGAAAACTGTAGTCAGGATATAATGTATGAGAGAAGAATAAAAGAGAAAAAAAAAAGAAAAAATTAGAAAATTTCCCAAATACATTAAGTTTTAAGTAGTATTCTACTATGCTATAAAATAAAGTCTTTTTTTACTAAAAAAAGTTCTTTTACATTCATAAGAGCAAATCATCTAATAAGAAAATAGATCTAGAAAGTAGGTTTCCCCTCTTCCTCTGCTTTTGTTTTTTTTGGGGTTTGTGTGTGTGTGTGTGTGTGTGTGTGTGTGTGTGTGTGCGTGTGTGTGTGTGTGTTTGCCTTTTTTGTTCTCCATTGCACCTCAGCTGTGGGTTTTCCGGGTCAACTTTATCACCTTTAAATTTCTATCCCAAGTATAAGTACCTTAGCCATAGACTGAGAATACTGGGCTGGGTTAAGATCCGAAGCCCTTTCCATCATTAACTTTAAGTTCAGCTCAGTATTAACTGAATTCAAAGGTCAGAGGTGCGAGCAGGTTTCTGAGTCCAGCGTCAGATCTTTCCTTGGAGCCCCTCCTCCAGGCTAGAAGCCCCTTCCCTGTTCATCCTTGCCTTTGCGTCTTTTGTGTACAGTAATCTACCTCTTCCTCTGACACCTTCAGCTGTACCTGAGCTGGAAGGTGATGCTGAGGTCGATGTGTAAATAGCCTAGGCAGAAAGCAGCTCCTCATTGCAGACCAGGTGGCAGAGACAGCAAGTAAAAATAGCTAAGGGGATGGAAACACCCCGATGGTGTGAAAGCTCTGACCTCTCTCCCCTGCCCCCTTTCCATTTAGTTTTGCATGGTATTGATTTCTTCCCTGTCTCTTCCACTTCTTTTTTTTTTATTTTCCAAGATGCAATGGCCTTTCCTATCAGTAGTTTAAATACAGGAACAGACAGCCTCTTATTCTATGAGAGCACTCACTGTATAAGCACAAGGACCTGGGTTCGAATCTCTAGCACCCATGTAAAAAGCCTTGTCTATTCCCACATGCACCTGTAAACACAGAGTTGTCTGAACAGCCAGATAGGTGGATCTTGCTTGATACAATCCTAGCCCCAGGTTTAGTAGACGGCCTTTGTCAAGGAGTAAGGTGGAGACCAACAGAAAAAGACACACAGTGTCCTTCTCTGGCCTTTGCATATACTCGTGGGTGGAGGCACCAGCATACTATGTGTACAGATCATGTACATGCACACACACACACACACACACACACACACACACACACACGCACACGCACACACACACGCACACGCACACATGCACGCACATATGTTCACACACACAAAGCCGTATACAAACTCTCACTCCCTCTCCCTTTCTCTCTCTTTCTGTCTCTCTCTGTCTCTCAGTCTCTTTTACACACATACACACACACACACACACACACACACACACACACACACGCATGCACTCACACACTACTTAAACAGGAACGATCCTTCTTAGAGCATACACTATGTCTCCATTATCATGTCTGCCTTTGGAGGAAGGCTGTAGAACTCCCTATAACAGAGAAATGGATGCATCACCTTGAAAATGGAGCATCTGCATGGCTAGTAAAATGCTAGCTAGCACTTTATAGATGTTTCCATATGCATACGTGGAACAGGCATACATATGCATTCCTTTACAAGGTAGATGTGGTCCACCAACCGTCTCCAAGAAGAAAGATGTCTATAATGTTAGATTCAGCAAGTGAATCCATTGTCCTCAAACATATTTTCCCAAGTACTGTGAATTCAGTGTCCCAAGCCAGGATTATTTCGACCTCTGACATCAGCCCACGGTGAGCGCCTTAATTACTGCAACTTTTCCCATGTATGAGCCACCAAGAACTGTAGATCACTGTGGGTTTTCTCAATGTATAGGTTACTATAGATTGTTCTATAATATGGAAACATTCAGCTAAATGTACATCTACCTAGAGTCTGTGGAGGCCAAATATGTGTTTTCTTGTACTCCAAAATAGATTCTTCTTTGTATTGCTCTAGCACAAAATTATTTAAGAGGAAAAGAGTAATTTGCCATAAAATTTCTCTAAATAACTTATTTATACACTTTTTAAACATGTGACTTTTAAAAATGTATTCTGGTCTTGGCCCTATTCTTTGAAGATGTATGGGTGGGTAAGAATAAGGAATCCGTTCTTATGCTTGGCGATTGCATCTGTGGAAGTCTTGTGCCATTAAACTGAGTGCTACAATGACTTTTCGTCTTCATTGATTTGTAGATGTCATAGCCTGAAAGAATGCTAATGAAGACCAATTATTCAGAAATAATTGGCAGCCATGGAGAGTATTGTTATTTATGATAATTGTGAGCGCGTGGTGTAGGCGCAAGCACGTGTGTCTGAGAATGTTTAAAAATAGCTGAATGACCTGGTATATGAGGTCAATATTTTGCTAAGTAAATAACTTAGTATTTCCCCTGGCATTAAACTTCATCCCAGAAGTATACATGATACAACACACATGTTTTATACAGGACAGTCATGAAGAGTTACAGTAGTAATGAAATTTTATGAGCAAAACAATAGCCCATACATCGTGGCTGACATGGAATTTGCCCACCAAAAAAAAAAAAAAATGGTGAAATAGAAATTTTGTCTTTTTTGCTTTGAAGGGTTACTAGCCCTCACATAAAGTTTCCTAATAACCCCTCTGGAAGTTACCTGCATGTTTTGCTACCATGTGGGAAAGGATTTATTACATGGTGAAGTTACATTCAGGTGATCTGGAGATTTCTTGAAATTCTCCAGAAAGGGAAACAAATACCAGACTAATAAAGCATGCCTTGACTGTTTTTATCTCTAGGAGACTCTCAAGTGGACTCCGGATCATGAAAGCTATCTCACTGAACTCGTTGCCTCAATAAGGTAGCTTATCTTCCTTGAACAAAAACAGCTCTTGGGATCATTATCCTTTTGTTCATTTTAGCACTAGCTACAGATTGTTCATTCCTTTGTCTTATGTGCACTACTTCTCAAACTGTAATGTTATGGGGGAAAAAGATTTCTGGGCTCTCCCATGCACTGGACACATTTAAATACCAGAAAGATGGTTCAGTCAAATGGCAAGTTAAAGAAAGCTTTCTTATGTTATTTTTATGGTTTTTGTTTTGTTTTGGTTTTGTTTTCTGCCTGCTGGTCCTCAGCTAAAAGTACATATTCAATTAAGTAAAGGCAGAGGCAGAATCGTGCATTCCCATGAGCCAGAACGGTTTAAACACAGGCTGGCTGGAGTAGAATACTTGTCTGAGCAGGATTATATAATAGGATGTGTGGCTGCTTGCTGTCTTTCCAAGAGCACAGCTCTTGGAAAAAATATGGTTGTCTAAGTGAGCCATTAGCTCTCCACCTGTGATTCCCAGTTTCAAGGAAGGTAGACTGATCAGATTCTGGGGAGAAGATGCGGTGACTGGGAGAATGATTCTGGCAGTGCCCTTTGAAGATGAGGATGGGAACGGCTGCAGCAGTCAAATGAAAGGCTGGCAAGATGAAAATTGATGACCACATTACACATTACACTGAGGCTCATACATTATACTCAATAATGGATACAAATAGGAAGGCCACAATTTCTGCTCATCCCTAATTACAGCTCTTTTTTCCATCTGTTCCTATTCCTTACTTCATTGTAACATGGAAACAAACAGATTTCTACAGTATTTAGGAGTCAACTCCTGGCCCTACGAAAGAATAAAATATACTACAAATATGAGCTGGCAAAATTTTACCATTATTGATGAGAAGGTTTCAAGGTCATAGGAAGTATGAGAATACAGAAAGATCAGTACAATACACATTGCATGAGGATGTGTGTGTGTGTGTGTGTGTGTGTGTGTGTGTGTGTGTAGTAATTCTGTAGTCAATCACATTTATTTTGCAAAGTAAAGCTGAAAACACAGAGGGGTAAACAATGTCACTAGCTGCTATCTATAGGTTGGACTCAGAATTCCTTGCTGGACTCAGGATTCCTTGCTGGACTCAGGATTCCTTGCTGGACTCAGGATTCCTTGCTGGACTCAGGATTCCTTGCTGGACTCAGGATTCCTTGCTGCAAGAACAGTTGCTGTCTCAGGGACAGGAAATAAGCCATGGAAACTGGAGGTGGAGGACACTGAAGACCTGATACATCATAACTTGACAGAGTCTTTAACTCTGTCACAGATCTTTAACTCTCCTAGTAGACTAAGCTGTCCCTGCCTCCCTTGCACTGGGGTTACAAGTGCAAGCTCCATTCTGAGTTTTTGTTTGTTTTAATGTGAGTTCTGATGACTGAACTCAGGTCGTCCTATTTGAAGTCAAGCACTTTACCCACTGAGCCATCTCTCCAGCCCTTCCTTATTCTTTTCTTCTTCATTTCTCTTTTTCTTTTCTGTAGGGTTTTGCTTTTTGTTTTGTGTTGTTTTGTTTTAAGCTATCAAATCTGGCCCTCCATCCCCCTGTACCCTCAAGTCTATGTGTACATTATTGCTAAATAACCTCATGCTTTCTGCATGAAAAGTTTCTCATACTGTGGCAATTTCCTATCTTGGGCTTCCGTGGGAGACCAGCCAGGAGATGCTCACTCTCTAGGCTACCATAGTTCTTCATAAACAACATAACATCACTTGTCACAAACAGGTGAAACTTCTTGTTCACATTCTTAGTGTTTTAAGTAGACCAGAAGCTCCTGAATGCGGGACCCTCTTACAGCACATAATTGGCCGTCCATTTTTAATAATATTATGTACTTACAGATTAAAACCTCAGCTTCACTGAATTTTGAAAATGAATGAATATATGAAGGCTGGCTTATATTGGCTCTAGAGTATGCTGATTAGTTTAATTAGCTGCACTCTCTCAGGACCAAGAACACTGGTAAGAAATTGGCATTGGGTTTTCAAGTGTGCATTCTGTTTAGAATAGTTAAGAAATAAAAGGGACAAGTCAGTACCTATGTAGAGATAGGCTATAATTGTCTGTTTCATCCCAGAAAAAAAAAAATCACAAAACTAAAGAACAGGAGAGACCTTAAAATGCATTCAGGCCAACTTCCAGGTACAATGGAAATAAACATCCCCAAGGTCTCACACAGGGTTACTGTCTGAATACCAAAATCCAAGTATGGAAATGTGTAACTCTGCACAGCTCTCTCCATACTCCCGGCTGTGAAGACTCCATCTCCAGGGCTTAGACATCCAGCATGGAATGCAGAGAATGTGGTCTTCTCCCTCTCACTGAATAATTTTTAGCAGCTTCTTTGATTACTTTCTGTTGCCCCCGCTGTGCTCGGCGGCGCTCACCCTTGAGAGGACATCTGGTCATACAGCAGAGAAAATTATCTAGTGCTTTTTTTTTTTTTTTAAACAACATCCCCTCAGTCAATCAGCCAACAAGTTATTTATTGAGCAGTTGCCGATGCGGCCAACACAAGGCTCATAAGATAGAGCTGGCTGCTTTTAAACACGATTCATCAATTAGACAACTTTTTGCATGATTTTGACTTGGCATGGCTCAAAGGACAATATTTTTCAAGGTCACTGAGAGCTCAGTAGTGGGAAGCTGACTTGGTAATTGATTTTACATGGCATCACGCATTTTTGGCTGAGTTGCGATGTTAGTTCCAAGGCTGTCGGACAGACAGCATGTAGGATTGACTTTGGTCCACAGCTAGAACCACTGTGCCCATCTGGCCTTCAGATTTGATCACTGAGGCTGAATAGCCACAAAGAAATAATCATAACACAGGACAGCCAGTTCAACTTCCAAAATCTTCATTTGAAACAGGTAAGCAGTAAACTTTTTCATTTTTAATTAGACTGAAACACTATGTGGACATATTTATATTAAACAGAGTCAGATAGAATGCTCAGTGGGGAAAGACATTTGCTGACAAGCTAGAAGATCTGAATTTGATCCCTGGAAGAGATGGTAGGAGAATATTAAATCAACTTGCTCTCAGACCTCAACGATGCACTATAGCATGCGCATGCTCCATACATATACACACAGCTTTTAAAAGTAATGTCAAAAATTAGAATATATATTTACTGAAAATTAGAATATTTTTCCTGGGTATTCTTTGTTTTTCTATGCTACATCTGGCAATTCTAAATTAGGACCTACTACATGTAGATAATATTAAGGACGACAAGAAGCTTAAGTATTACCTGCACAACTTTTTTTGAGTTTGATTTTAACATGTTAATTAGTAACAGCTGGTCTGAAAGTAAGTTATCAAGGTCAGGCTATTGGCCAATATTTGGGTCACTGTGTTTTGGGGGGTGATACTACATAATGATTATCAACTCAAATTTTAGAAGCCAGATATAGGAATTTGAAAAATGATTTTGCCAATATTTTGGGGGAACTTATGTCATTCCCATGTATCCCTGCTTCTTTGTCTGTGAAATGGGGTGATAATCTATATGTTAAAATCACCAGTGAAGGGACACCAACCCACCCAAAAACCTTTTGACCCCAAATTTATGCTATCTACAAGAAATACAGGGACTGGGATAGAGCAGAGACTGAGGGAATGGCCAACCAATAACTGGCCCAACTTGAGACCCATCCCACAGACAAGCATCAATCCCTGACACTGTTAATGATTCTCTATTCTGCCTGCAGACAGGAGCCTAGCATAACTGTCCTCTGAGAGGCTCCATTCAGCAGCTGACTGAGACAGACGCCGATACTCACAGTCAAACAGTGGATGTAGCTTGATGATTCTTATGGAAGAATAAAAGGAAGGATGGCAGGCCTTGAAGGAGATAGGAATATCACAGGAAGACTAACAGAGTCAACTAACCTGGACCCTTAGGGCTCTCAGAGTCTGAAACACCATTCAAAGAATATACAGAGCCTGGACTAGGCCTCCCCATACATATGTAGCAGATGTGCAGCTTGGTCTTCATGTGGATCCGGAATAACTGGAGCAGGAGCTATCCCAAAGGCAGTTGCCTATACATGGAATATGTCTTTCTAGCTGGGCTATCTAATATGGCCTCAGTGGGAGCAGATGTGCCCAGTCTCACAGAGACTTGAAGTACCAGGGTTGGGGGATACCCAGGGGACCCCCACCCTCTCAGAGGAGAAGGGGGAGATGGAGGAAGAATTGTGGGAAGGGATTACTAGGAGGGGACCAGTGAGCAAGGTGTAAATTGAATAAGTAAAAACAAAACAAAACAAAAACTATAAAAGTTAATAGACTGTATATATACCAGTATGCCATTAAATCTTTAAGTCATTACAATACCCACATATGTTTTTAGATAAATATTTACTTATTTAAAATAATCTACTCAGTTTTCTAACACTATAACAAATATCTGAAAAAATAATAGACTTTATAAAGGAATTGATTCGTTCCTGCTCACAGGTTTGGAATGGCACAGAATCCATTGTTCCTAATGCTTTTTGCTTTTGAGTTTGTGGCAATGTAGCATACCATGGAAAGAGAATGTTCCACAGGGCAAAGTTCAGGGAGCAGAAAAAGAGAGAAACAAACACAGACACCAGGGTTACACAATTCCCTTCCCAGCAGACCACCCCCCCCTTCCTGTAAAAGTCCCACCGCTTTCTAATAAAAGTGAGATCTGGGTGCAGGGCAAGCTTATAGCATATGTGCCTTTGAAGAATTTCTAGATTTAAAGCATATCAAACTGCTTACATATAACATTAAGCTCAAGCCACCTGTTCAAATCCATTTCGTAAAAGGATTGAATGGAATGCTCCTGAGAATTGACTTATTCAATCAAGCATCAAGCAGTGCTCTACCGGCTTAGCGGCATGGCCCTGTATATCAAACACAGATGCGACGCATCAATCAAGATTAGTCCATGTCTACAGGGGTGTCATACTAGGAGAATTAGGATGTGAACGATTTAGGGGAAAGCAAGAAATTTTAGAATTATTTTTAAATATAAATAAAGCAATGGAAAGACAAGTGACTCTATCAAGTGCTGGGAAAGGCTGCACACATTTACTAGCACTCTTCTAAAGGATTAGAGACCTCCTGAAATGGCTGAGAAAAATACTGTGATTAGGATATGAACATGGTATCTGGATAAAAGAAATTGTGTAAGTTGAAGAACCCACAGGCTTTTAATGAGGGAAAATAGACGAAAATTTGCTGAGTAGGAAAACTCTTGACATTTTTAGATAATGCCACAGTCTGGTTCCATGTAATCATGCCATTAAATTAGGAACTACAAATATAATTTAGGATTCTATCTTTGGTCAATGAAGGAAAAATCATTCTCAGTCTTTTTGCTTCTAATAATCCAGACTGAGAGGTTTTCTTTCTTTTTTTCTTTCATCTTCAACTGTAATATAAATGAAAAAATAATTTCATTTACATATAAATTAAATTAGATCCTGTTACTCTTCAATTGCCACTTGAAAATGAGAAGAAAAAAGTTAATACATTCAAAAGCTTTGGAAATAAGATTCTGTGGAAGACCTGCCAGGAAGTAAGGCCCCTTGACCAACGCTGTCTGCTGTATGCAGTGGGATGCCTTCTAGGGGCAGGTGGTCTTTGGCCTTAGCACCCTGATGTTGGGATGACAACCTCAGGTCCTGTTTGCTAAGGGCCTCAGCAAATTGCAAATCTTGCCTATCCCTGTTGGGGTTTGGTCTTTTGCTTGTATTATAATGCTAAACGCTGGCCCCCCAAGGCCAGATTGTCTTCCCCAACCCAGGTAAAGGAATGAGAGATTGTGCATGTATCCAAGTGACATATCCAAGTGATGCTCTGTAGCCTTGCCCTGTAAGTTATCCCTGATTGGTGAATAATGATGCCTACAGCTAATATCTGGGCAGAAGAGAGATAGGCTGGGTTCTTAAGTTCCTCGGGCTTTGAGTCTGAGAAAACCACACAGGAGGGAAAAGATGAAGATAGGAAGAAGCCGCCATGGGATAAGTGAGTTCTGAATACACGGAGACGAGGGCTGTCCAGTTACAGTTAATAACAGCCTAGATGGAACACAGGAAGTTATAATTTGGGGTTATTGAGGGAGAAATGGCTTCTAATAACATAGAGGGTGGATATCTATCTGCCCAGCTCTAGGCTTACCTAGCTTTCTTATGACAGCCCAGGACTGGTGGCACTCATAAAGACCTAGGCTCCCTTATATTAACAATCAAGCCAATGCCCCCACAGACATGCTCATGGGCCAGTTGAATGTGAGCAGTTCCTTAACTGAAGCTCTCTCTTTCAGATGAACGTAGGCTGCGTGAAGTTGACACTTAAACCTAAGTAGGAAAGTAGAGGAAGCTACGATGTTGGTGGTTGAGAAATCTCATTTATCACTAAACACTGGAAACATGATAGACCATTAACATTTGTCACTCAAATGATTAATTACGATTCACAAAAAAATAAAATTCTAAATCTCATGAAATGCAAAAAAATAAAATCCAAACAAAAATTTTATTTCAAAAGAGCAAAAATGCAGGCAAATCCAAGAATGAGGGAGTTTTTTTATTAAGTATAACATTTCTCCTTTCCCTTCTCAAAAAAAAAAATGTAGATTTTCTTTCTAAATGTCTATAAAAAATACCCCAAATTTTGAAAATGACAAATTAATAGAAATATTGTTGACTTATCATAAGTGGTTAATGATCTCAATACACAAAAAGATTGTATAAATTAACAAGGAAACAAATGTAATTTTCCACAAGGCATCTATCAATCCTATTTGTACAATATTCTTTTTCTCAATCAAGCCAACTGTCTTGCACGTTATAAACACTCAATATAAATCAGTTAAATAAATTATTAAATTGAAAGTACTAACGGGAAAAATCCCACTAGGAAAAAAACCTAATTTCAGGGCTCAATTACAGAAGAAAGATATTAATTTATAAATATACATAGGGATCTCTAACCTCACCAGTAATTAAAGATATACAGATTAAAATCCAATAAGACAGTACTGTCTGCTTTTCAAATTAGTTGGAGCTGAGATGATTATTGCACAGTGTTTGAAGAGTTTGATAAAACAGATAGTAACATTGAAAACTCTTATAAGAGTTTTAGGGCTTATGTATCTCAATAAGAATAGAGCAAGAGTGTTTTGATTAAGCAGCAACTATCAGAGCTATTCAGGTAGATTTGTAACTAAAATTATACATTATTTCATTATTGTTTTATTAAAGATAACCTGACATATCCATAATATAGAATTACTTGAGTTATCTACAGACACACATAATGTGAACTAGCATGCAGCCATTACTGCTGTGTTCTAGAGAGACTTTAGTGAATCTCTTGAGAAGAGAATTAGGGGAGTTAATGAGGAAGCAGCAAGTTACAGAGACTCTGTGGTTTCATAGGTGTGAGGTCAGATAATTATACTTGTGAGTTTATTCTGTTCTGTGGAGCAGGAGTCCAGAGGGGAGAGGAAGCAAACTGTGCAGTCTTGTCCTAATTGTTTGCAAAGGGTAGGTTATGTGTTCCATAGAGAAAGGCTATTGGATAATTCACCTGAACAGGAGCATGGCTTCCTCTGGGAAGTGAGATTAGCTAGGATTGTTCAGGGTTTAATATTCTGATGTATTTATTTTTAAATCTTATATTACTTCTCTAGTCAATGTAAATGTGGATTCTGAACAAACGTGTACAAAAGCAAAGTTTTTCTTGTTTGTTTGGAAGTTCAGCTGAGGCTTTCCTGTCCTCTAGGGAAGGAGGAAGACCCTCAGAGATATCTCTATCTCTTTCGGGGAGGGGGGAAGGGGAGCCAGAATGGAGCCTGCCTCCCTGGAGTCCTGCTGTGAGAAAGCCTGGCTGGTAGAAAGCAGGTGCTGCAGGGTGGAAGGACACCTGGTTGGGTACAGGAGCCCTCAGGTCTTCCTTACATTTCCCATCATTCCCTGTGAGGCTCAGGGAGCACACGTGCAAAAGGGAGACTTGGAAGCCATGGAAATACAGTCTTTCCCAGTAGCCTCGTGTCATTTGTCTGCTGGAATTTTACAGAGGTATTAAATGAAATACCTCTATGAAGAAATCATGGAACTGGTGTCTCTATGAGAAAGAATCGGGGGGTGGGGGTAGGGCTGGACAAACTGTTTAGTCAACAAAGAGCTTTCCATAGAACCCAGAGAACCAGAGTTCAATACCTGGATCCTATGTAACTGTGGATGGACAGTCCCAACTTCACCGTCATATTTTGATCTCCACACATGAATGGGTCCACAGATGCAGACCATACACTCACACTAACAATAATAAATAACAATCTTTAAATATAAAATGGAATGTGATAGACTTGAGGTTGACATCTGATATGAGCTCTGGCTTTTTCACACAAATGCACAAGCACTTGTACACACATGGGCAGGAAGAGGAAAGTAAGAGAGAGTGAGGGCAAGATATGATTTTGATTGATTCAGAGCTGCAGGGAAGAAAGCCACCATGTCGAAACCAAGGCAGAAGCATAGAACTGATGCATCAACCTGTAGAAGACTGCCACATCTGTAACTGGAAGAAATAGAAGGAGTAACTCTTTTAGAGCTTTGAGAGGGAGCAGTGCCCTGCCAACTCTTTTGACCTCGTGTGCTATGGACAGATTAACCTGATTTCATCTTTGTGGTCTTCGTCTTTACAGACATAGGAAGCTGTTGTATCTTGGTGGGATGCTAGGGATGAGTGAAGCACAGAAAAGGATCTTTTCCATCCCTTTCAGTGCCCTACACCTTGCTCACTACAGTCCTCATAGGGGACCGCTCTTATCATGATTCTCTCTGCCATCTTCTCTTACCAATTGTTTATATTTTCTTGAAAAGTTATAGGTCAAATACTCACCAGTGCCTTTGGGGATCTCACTGAAAAGGAGCTTCATACTTGCTTGGATTTGAAAGATGGCCACGAGAGAGTATCAAACTAGCCAGTAGTTCCTGAGAATAACCCCATTTTCTAGAGCTTAAGAAACATCTACTGTCCTGCGAATTTTGCCTGAGTCTTTCTACATAGGCTCTGGGAAAATGAAGGAGAGAAGACCCTTGAGAGAGTGCTTTTTCACTAGGCTGTAAAACACAAGTTTGAGGTCACCTGGCCTCTCCTGAAGCTCCCTAAATGACACACGACTGACATGAAATAGCCCAGCTTCCGTCACAAATAGAGGGTGACTCCCCATGAGAAGGGCAGCAGTGAAATGTTTTTCATTCTTCTGGAATATTAACTTGTGACAGATAGAATCCCAGGCATGACCTGAGGCAGGTATTGAATTATTCAATTAAAAGAAAATGGGATTTGAGAACATTTGCATGTCCCTGTTTAAGGCTGATCACCTTAAAAAATATTATTGACCAGTATTGTTTCTAATGTTTCCAGGACCTGTGTGAACCTGCAGGTGTTACAGTCATAGTTACTAGTGCTGACTGATTCCTGCTCCAGTAGCTTATTTATAGCTTGGCTGTAATCTTAAATAGAAAACAGGGGACCAGCGATTGCTGATTTAGTTATTAGATATGAACATACAGGGTTCATAGTTTTTGAGGGCATTATTCATTGGCAGCACTCTATAGTCTGCTAGGAACACTGTCGCATGCTGTGCAAATACAGCAAGAATGTCTTTATAACTCATTCCAGAAACACTAGAAGCACTGAGAATGATAGGACATATAGGCTTCAAGTTAATGTGTTAGGCCTCCAGGTTTGTTTAATTGTATAGGGTAGTTTACTCTAAGAAAATGAAGGGAATTGTCTGTGGTAAATGTAGCTTTTAGAGTCCATAACACTCTTTCACCTCAGCTATCCTTGTAGTCTTAGTACACGTCCTTCTAACAATGCTGTAATTCACTTGGCTCCCACTGAATTATATCTCCTCATACGATACACTAATTCTGCTGCTCAGAGTGGAATGTACTTTTCTCTGATTATAATTATCTTCTACCAGCAATGGAAGTAGATTTTTAGCTTGTCCAGAGACATCAACATCTGCTTGATTTCAGGTTGCTTGTATGTGGAGGAGGCATTAGTATAAACTCATGGCTTAGTTTATGGAAAATTGTATTGTTCATGCATTCAGACCATGGTTACAAGAGGAGAATAGGAGAGAAGATTATGTATAGGGAATTATTTTCTAGAACGTGGTCACAAAGTGCAGGTCTGAAGCATCAGAGATACAGTTTCCATAGGAATGTTCCAGATAAGTATAATTTGCTCCTGGAATCATACCAAGTGAGAATATGGTGAATAAAATAAATTCACCAACCAGTCCAATAGCCTAATCATTAGCACATTTCAGTCTGTTGCATTCTATCTAAACAGTACTAGGCAGATGTTAAGCCAGAGCTTGTGTGATGGTGAAATTATTCTGGATGATGTGGGTGAATCTGAAGCAATTAATTATAAGGATCTTGAGAAACAGAAGTAGATAGTAGGGCAGAGAGTTGATTTCAGAGAGATGTTGCATGAGGAGGATCTGACTAGACCTGATGCCTACAGACAGGAACATCTGGAAGCTGAAGAAAGGAAAGCTAAGGGTATTCCTGTTTTCTAAAAAGAATACACTTATATCTACACATTTGCAACCAACAGGAGCCTGGAAAATCCCTGTCAGAAAATTACAAAGTAAAATTGTGCTGTAGGGACAACTTTATAGACATTATTGCAACAGAAATTGGAAACAACGGTGGACAACTGTAAATTCACATCAACACTTCTATTAAAAAAGTAATCAGTTTTACTTATTCACTTACATCAAAAAACAGAACAACTTTGCTTGGAGTTAGCTCTGTGGTTGCATGTTTCTTTAGCATTCCATGGGTTTATTTCCAAGTACTACAAAAAGAAACAATGTGCACATGCATGCACACATACATACACTCATGCATTGATCATCAAATGACTGATGCATACCAAGCACTATGTACATCATCGTGCATATACTCTCACAATAGCTACTACATTCCCAAGGCACTGCTTCTGCTCTACGTGAGCAACCAAGAAAGAAAGGATTCCTGCCCTCACATAGCTTAACAGATAGGACAAAAACTGATGGACCAAGAAAATGACAAACTGTTTAGTGCTCTCAGGAAAATTAAATGGGAAAAATGATAGAGATGAATTAAGGAAAAACATCTGTGTTAGAGGAACACGAGAAACCTCTATGATAGGGCATTTTAGCCTAGACCTGAATAATAATAATAATAATAATAATAATAATAATAATAATAATAATAATTAATAATAATAATAAAATGAGTAAGGAGTAAGGAGGAGGAAGAAAAGGAGGGAAGAGGGGGAAGAGGAAGAGGAGAAAGAACAAGAGGAGGAAGAAGAGGAAGAGGAGGAGAAGAAGAGGAAGATGGAGAAGAGGAGGAAAAGGAGAAGGAGGAAGGGGAAAGGGAAGGAAGTGAAGAAAGGGAGCAACCCTACAACTCCCAATATGGAATGTCTCTGATTTATGTGCCGTACACATTGTAAATGCAAAGCAAGTGCAAAGATCATTATATCAGTCCTCTCTTCCTATGGAAAGAGTGCTGACATTGTTGGTTTGGCTATGGAGCATACTGGTCTCTCTTGCCTTTAGTTCCCACACTTCTTACACTTGTCTTGTTTTCTCTCTATTACCACGATTAAGTTCTCTGACAAAAGTAACTTAAAGAAGAAAGGGAGCATTTTCAGCTCATATTTTAGGCTCTTCAGTCCATCATCTCAGAGAAATCAATGCAGAAAGAATTTGAGGAAGCTGGTCACATTGCCACTGATCACAAGACTCCACAGTCTTAGGAGGAGAACGATGAGTGTGTACTGTTGCTCACTTCAGGATTACAGCCCAGGAATGGTGCCCAGGGCAGGGCTTTCCACCTCAATTACTACAATCAAATAATTCCCACAGGCATGTCCATAGGCCAATCATTCAGTTTCTGTAAGGATGACAATTACATCATACCACTGTGCTAGATTTGTTTAATTTTTCTTCAGTGTTGGTCTCATCCTTTTGACCCTCCCTTTAAAAGCAGTTATTTGGAAACCAAGGTCCCTTGCATAGATTTTAATGTTCTGCTCATCAGCCACAGGAAGCAGATTCAGAAAGTGGAGCAAGATGGCAGGAAGAATGGACTAATGTCTGCCTCCTCCTTCATCTTCATGGATGGCCTTGTCCTAGGTCTTTCATGTTGCCATATGAAATAAGTTATTTCTAGTAACAACCCTCATAACCTTTGATGTTTCCTGTTCTTTGTCTAAGAGAGAAGAGGAGAGCAGAGAAAGCAGGAGGGCTGGCTGTTGCTAGGCACCAAGCTGACATTCAGGAAGTGACAACGAAATACAAGGAGATTTAAAAATAAACAACTGTTTTAATCTTCAGCTGCAATGCCAAAGACTCAGATTAAGTTATTCGATTATTGATATCCTCCAAATAGATTTTTTTTAAAGGAAATAAAAAACAAGTGTGGGAGGTGGGATGGGGGTATGTTCTGTCAACTGTTTCTATTTAACAGTTGTTTCTTTGACTAACATGTTTATCAGGGGCATTGCAATTTACGCTTATGATTTTCAGGTCAGTGGACAGAGGGGTGCATTTCTGCAAACCTTTGCCATTCGAGTGTCAGTAGAGCAGGTTTGAGTGTTTTCTTCACAAGGTGGGTGGGAGTGGGACATAACCATGTCAACCCTTGGGCGACTGCTCTTTGTACGTCCTCCAGGTGGAGGTTTTTACTTAGAACCCAACCTTCTGAGTGGACCCACTCATCAGACCATCAGGAAAGTTGCCTCTAACCCTTGGCAGTCATCCTTACTGTAAACAAACTTTCCTGTGAGCTCTGTGGAGCCACACTAATCCCCAAGGTGCCCAGCTTCAGCGTTGTATATTGATTTTTGAATCTGTAGTCATAAATGATAATAAGCGAGGGATATCTAGCTCGGCTTAGAGGAGCAATAACCAGGTAATGTGTTACTTTGCAGAATTAGCAACACAGGCCCAGGAGACAAGGTGGCCACTTGCAATGGTTGATCACAGATATTCCAAAGCTGAACTCTTTGGTTTTAAAGTTGCTGTGGAGTTTGCATGCAGTGTAACCTTGATCAAGAGATCTATCTTCATCTTTAAGAAGGGGAAAATGACAATAGCTATCTCATTGTTGTTACAGATAATAGTTGGAAAGTTCTTAGAAAAATGCCTGACTCAGAAAGCTTTGTGTAAATGGTGGCGTATTATGTGATAATACTCTGGCCCAAGGAATGATCGATCTTTCATGTGATCCTAGTATTTGGTCCATGTTTTTTTCCCCATTTTAAAACTATATTTAGAAAAGGGGGCTGCATACTTCTTTCCAAATGGCAGTGCTTGTAAATAAACACATTCATCTTTTTTATTCATATAGCAAGATAGGCCTTACTTGCAGCGTGCCCACATACATGAGTTTTAGTCAATGCAGGTTAGAGAAGTTAGTTCTCCACCATTTTTGTTGTAGATTAGATGACTAATCGTATGCAGTATGAGCTGCCTCTTTGCTCTCTAGCCCACACCCACTGTACAAATACCAGATGTGCAGTATAATCCCTGACCAATCACCAATCATAGCATTCCTATGAGGCTTGGTAACTGAGCACTACAGTCTGTCCACAGGCCTCACCCAGTGAGCCTGCCCCCCTGCCTGTGGCTCTTCCTTCTCTTCCCCTGATGAATCTATTAGATAATTTAGGGAACTGAACAATCACCAGAGGGAACCGGCCAACCAAAGTGAGGATGTAACAAAGACATTAGGAGGGCAGAACATTGAGTGAGTAGAGAGAAAGCTGCATGAAATCTCTGCCTGCGATGTGCTCATTCTGGCCCTCTTGAGTGACATAGCAGTAGGATTGTAGTGAGAGTGACTTACCAACATACATAAGGTAAAATCATGTGGCAAAAAGAAAAAGGCTTGCCTATAGAGTGTGATGTAATCCCTTTGAAAGTACTCTCTGAGTTATTTCATGAACTTCAAAGTATAATGATGAAATGGTTGAGAGTGACCAAAACTAGACAACAGAGTGAAAGCTCCCCAATGTGATAATGATGCCCTTCCTGCAAGAAGGCAATTGGTCAATCTATGCTTTGTGAAAGAACAAAGAATCAGCTAACTCCCAATAGAGTTAATATTTTAACATCAAAACAAATTTAATCAAAACATAATCCATGGGCTAATGGCTCAATGGCTTAAAATGCCTGCTCCACAAGCCTTAGGAATTAAGAATGATGCCTACTGTGGTCACATGGATCTGGGAGCCTCGTGGTTATGGGTATGGGCAGGGCAGACAGGAGGATACCTAGAGCTCAATAGCTAGCTGTTCTAATCAGTCAGTGAGCTCTGTGTTCAGAGAAAGACCCTACCTCAAAAAAAAAAAATAAATTGAAAACTGAAGAATAAGACACCAGATGTCCACATCTGGCCTCCATATGCACACACATGCAGGCACCCCCCCACACACACACACACACATCCTATACTCATCATATCCAATTAGGTTCTAAACATATTTAGTACTGATATACTAAATAAATGTAAGTTTTATATCCTTTTTTTT
>JADRCD010188393.1:0-19889 GCA_019843815.1 Montemys delectorum | reverse complement strand
ATATATATATGAGTAGACTGAATATATATATGAATCATATATATATGAGTATATATATGAATCATTTTATATATATATATATATATATATGAGTAGACTGAGTAGACTAGGCCTGGAGGAACTAAAGCAATATAAGACCTCTTAGTATAATATGCAATTGCCTATTTATATATTACCTGTGTAATTCCCTCTTTATATATAACCTTTAGTATAATATGCAATTCCCTCTCTATAACCCATATATAATTAAGAACTGATCACAGGGATCTGGGCTTGAAGAGATCCAGAAGCCTTCTCTCTAATCTAGGCTTTGCTGATTAATCAGCTTTCCAGGGAATAAGTGCTAGAGTGTGACCACCTGATTCCTAGCACTTACCTATGATTGTTTTATAAATGCGCCATCCCAGCCCTCACAGAAATCACTAAGCTAATGCTATGAAGTGACAAGCACCACGCAGCACTGTGGACCCCATGCAAGCAGGCTGTAGCACACTCTAGTCTCTGCAGGGCCAGGCACGATCTGCTGATCTGCTGTGAGAGCATCTCTAGCTCCACCTCCACAGCAAGCATTGTTCCTAGGATGGGACCCAATGCCCAGAAGTCTCGGAGTCTCAAATTCTACTAGTTAGAGACAGCTGCTATGACAAAGAGAAAGTTCAGTTCATTATTGATGAAATTTAGAGCTGGGAAGCCCTCTGTCCTCTCATCTGAGTCTACTAACTAATGAGATCAGCTGTTTCCTCCCTGAGCTTCCCATGGAGTCACAGAAATTACCTTGATAAGCTTGTGAATAGGCAACTGAGGGCTGTGCATTCTGCTCTTTTCTACTGTCTCTATCTACTTCTTTTATTCCCACAAGGCTTGATCCAGAGTAGCCAGAAGCTGAGACTAGAGATCTGCATGCAAAATCTTTTGTTATTACAGTGAAAGGAGGGAAGACCAGGGAGGTTAAACCTTCTATCTAATGTATTGCTGTCTTATTTATCCTGAAGTGTCACCAAGATTCTCACTTAGCTCACAAGTATAAATATGCTCACAGAATAAGTGAATTTCTCACCCATAATTGACACTGGCAAAATTTCATCTTGCTAAAGGAAACGAGAGAAAAAAAGAACAATACTGATGGAATGTAACAGAGTAATGTAGTGGGAGAACTATCATTCTTAGTCTGGTGGAAGTGCAAATTCAATTAAAATGTAGGTGACAAATGTTGAGTTTAAGTTATTTCCTTATTAAAACACACACACAACAAATGTTGTAGTCAGTTTTCAGTGATTTGCCCAAAGAGAAATAGCAATAATGGCAATTACCCAAAAGAATAGACAATGAACAAATTAATTTCTACTTGACTTTGAAATACTGTTTTGTATTCTGGAAGCAACATTTGAATGGGGTTGTAGTGTACATTCCAGAAAGTTATAGTGCCTCTAGCCTAATTACTAAAATTACATGAGAGAAGTCAAAGTGGTTTGGACTTTTCATCTTGCCCTATAAAACATGCCTCTGTGGTCTGTGTTATTTCTATGGTTAGATGTCTTTGCTTTTAGGATGATATTGTTTGCATCTATTGCATTATGTTATCATCATTATTATTGTTGTTGTATTCAGAAATTCTCATCTCTGTGTTTTCTGGATTCTACTTTGCAGGTATTGGTGGAAATTAATTATTCTAGTTAAAAGAAAACCAACCCCACATTTCCCCTGCCCTTGTTTGGTGGACTTGAATTCTTTTAATATCTTAATAAAGAATACATAACTACTTCAAAATAGGTATCAAAAATACAAAATATGTGTAAATAAGACTTCAAACATTCCAACTACTGTATCTGTCCATAGAAAAGTTGATTTAACAACTTGCAAGTTACCTCATTCTTTTTGAGGTTGCAATGGTGATTTTCCTTGGTAAAAATTGTGTTAAATATAACTGAAGAGTAGCTGGTCTAGGGAGTTACTTATGTTTTCACTCATTAGCATCATTTCCTTCAACCTTTGCTTCCTTCCTCCTTTTCCATTCAATGTTTTCGTAAAATGTGACATGTTAGCACTGCACATAATTCAGTGTTTATGTTATATTTAGCTCTTTCTTTTGCACATATTTTTTATATAAGCAAGGGAAAATATTTAATAGTCTAGAAAAAAATCTTCCAGATGTTTTTTTCCTGAATTCAATGCTCACTACTCATTTGGGTTATTAAAAGTTATGTCCATGGACATTATTGTACCAACATGCAAATAATCTACTAAAACTATGGAATTTTACATTTACATTTAAAACTAATAACTATTAGTTATTAGTTAATAATAGCCTAAAATCAACTATTTATACACTGTCCTGTTTGTCCGTAGTTATATGGTAAAATCCCACTTTGAGAATAATACAATTTTTCATAACTAAGACATTATCAAGGACTGTAGGGGCAGAGTGCTTCCTGTAGGACTTCCTTTGCCTTGCCATTTAACTTAATAAGTATTTGGTGTTGGACAAAATTCAGTTCATTGCCTTTGAGTGCATGAAGAGTATCTTGAGTTGGACACTGCCAAAGCTCTGGAGAGGTAGGCTAAGCAACGGAAGTCTAAGTTGACCCATGTTCAAACATTCTCTAAAATCCACTCACAAGACATTTATTTCTCAAGGGACAAATAGTATAAGAACCTAAGAAGGTTTTATTGATAGATTATAGATAACAATTACATTCAGGTTTAATGAGCCTTCAGTGAATGTTAGCAGTTGCTACAAATACACTTAACATTTGTTATGACAACATAGTGAGCATGCATGCCTGCCTTCTGCAGACACTATCCTATCAGTAAGACAGACATTGTTACTCTCCTCGTTTTGCATGTGGAACCTAGAGAGCTTCTGTTATATTTAAGCTAAACTTAAAACCACCCATTACACAAAAATAACAGTCATTTAAAAGAATCACCTTGAATTTAAACAACTTGAACCAGCACATGGCTTCAGGGAACCCAGTAGACATGCCTCTGTCCATACAGTACACTTCTACCCCTTATATCCAGCTGAAGCTGTTCAAAGCCATCCACACAGATGCCCATGATTGGAGTCATGTTTCACATATGGGACAGTATGCACTGTACTCACTAACTTTCTCAGCACCCTTCCAAAATATGAATGGCAAGACTAGAACACCATCAGAAAGCTTTGTGCACTAGAAGTTTGGAAACCAAGAATCGGATCAGTGGAAGGCAGCATTTAGTTGGTCTTCGGACAATTATTTAATCAGGTCTGATTGGTTTCAGCCAGTCATAGAGTGGTCAGGAGGGAAAGTGAAGATCCTACTCGAAAAGTATGGCACGTCTACCTAACACCTCAGCTCTAGCAGCTTCCCCACTCTGGATGTATTTGGCCATCACTAAGAAAGTGAGACTATTGCACTAGAGCAGCATGTTTCAGCCTTCCTAAAGCTGCGACCCTTTAATACAGTGCCTCATGTTGTGATGACCCTCAACCATAAACATATTTCATTGCTACTTCATAACTCTCATTTTGCTACTATTATGAATCATAATGTCAATATATGATATGTGACCTTGTGAGGATCATGATGCACGAGTTGAAAACCACTGTACTACATCATGGGTAACTCTGATTCTTATGTAACCTTTGGCTTTACATTTGCTTATATGAAGCCTCATTTATTTAATCAAATCCTATCATGTACACTTTAATAAATATCACATAAAGTATATACTTCAAGTGTCCTTGAAAATCAGAATTTATGACATCATTGGACCTGCGTTTCCTTATGGCATCAATGATAACCATCAGCTTGGCCTGAGTCACAGCTGGCTCTCCATCAGGTCACATGATCACTAGACAGACACTGTCCCTACCACTCCTCTGTCCTACTGACCTGGCTTTACATTCTGCCCTAGAACTGGCTCAAACTCTCTTTTATTATGTTTAAGCTTTTAAAACTTGTATATCCAAGTCTTGCCCATACCCTATTCTACTAACTACAAAATCTTTTTAAATTGGGGGATTCTATCCTTGTTCTCTCAAATCTAACTAACTTCTTTTATATATAAACATTTCCCTCTATCTGGTGTCTACATAGGATTCTGCAATTTGGTGTGCAGCAGCTTCTGGAGTGAGCCTCTCAAATCTCTACAGACCAATGGAGACCAAGCGAGATGCTCTGTAACTATAGTAAGAAGAAAAGCAGCAAGTTTGATCCAAAAGGTAGGAGAAGAGCTCAGTGCTCAGTGTGGGTCTGGTCACAGAGGAAAGTCACCCCAATGACATATGACTAGAAGTCATTCTGTAATAACTAGTGAGTGATAAGCAATGTTGACCTTCATTTATTAATGTCTACCTGCTTTGGTATGTAAAATACCCTTGCCATTAAAGACAAGAGGAAAAGGAATCATGGTTTAATAAATATAGCTTTAAACACCATATTTGCAAATGTCTTTGAAACTATTGACTGCTTTGAGTAAATGGCCTTCTGGAAAATGAACTGCTAGGGTTCATTAAAGATTTATTTATTTATTTTATGTGTATGAGTACACTAGAGTTGTCTTCAAACACACCAGAAGAGGGCACCGGATCACCTTACAGATGGTTGTAAGCCACCATATGGTTGCTGGGAATTGAACTCAAGACCTTTGGAAGAGCAACTAGTGCTCTTCAGGTGACCTCAGACAATGCCTATTTAAACTCCATTCCTCCAAAGCCATTGCTAATTAGTTTTTGAATCTTTGTTGAAATAACCTTGCCTCACAGGGCAATTATACTCCAATCAATTCTTATTTAAGTTGAACATAAGAAATTTGTATATAAAAATGATGACAGGGTTATTAAAAATCTACAATGCAAATGATTGTTAAAATAATTTTACTGAAAAGAATAAGAAGGGTGACAAACAGAAAACACCTTCATATGTGATTTGCACTAAATAACGTAAGGCAATAAGATGTTTTGCAAACCTTCTTCAGTGTGGATTGAGAAGAGCACCATCCCTACGAAAGGACACTGGATTCTACTTGATTCTTGCCCAGCACTTCCAAATGACCTGTTGCAGATCCCTTATCCTGTCTAAACTATAATTCCCTTTTCCATGAGATGACCAACTCTCTCCAAGTGTCTTCTAAGTGCTAGCTGGACTATGAGGAAACCTACTGGTGAAGGGGGGGGGGGTCGGGTAGGGGGTGACAGGTCTGACTTAATTCCCAGCAAGATGATTTCCCAAAATCAAACTCAACAAAATGTCAGTGCACCATGGACCTGTGTGTGTGTGTGTGTGTGTGTGTGTGTGTGTGTGTGTGTGTGTGTATGTCTTTGTTTTCAGCAATTTGTACCACCTACATTGGTTTCCATTGCCTTTTCTGACTTCTGTTTTTTTTTTTTTTTTTTTTTTTTTTTTTTTTTTTTTTTTTTTTTTTGGTGGGTGTGCTTTGACCCTTTTCTTCTAGACAGCATACCCACTCATTTATGTCATCTCATGGCCAGAAGTAAGTTGAGGGATGGTGGAATGGACTTAGCAGTCACCAAAAAGGACAGATGTCAACAGATGTTCATGCTGCTATAGTCACAGCACTCTCCAAATTCAAACCAATGCATTCAACATTTAAATATACAAGGCAGAATGAGCACAGATTCAAACTGCTAACACTGTCTTTCCTTGTAGAGGCCTAAGAAGTCAATGGAAACCAACTCAAAATGAAACTAAACAATAAAATAATAACACAACTACTAGCTGTGATGAGCACCAGGAAGCAACATGAGTGCTCAGGGCATGTCTAGACCCTGATGTAGAAAGGGAAACCAGCAGAGGTAGAAGAACCCAAGTGTGATGGTTTGTGTATATTTGGCCCAGGGAGTGGCACTATTAGGATGTGTGGCTTCGTTAGAGTAATTATGGCCTTATTGGAGGAAGTATGTCACTGTGGCTGTGGGCTCCTTTAGTTCCTTCAGTCTTTCCCCTAACTCCTCTATTGGGGTCCCTGTGTTCTGTCCAATGGTTGACGTATCTGCATCTGTATTAGTAAGGTGCTGCCAGAACCTTTCGGGGGACAGCTTTCCCTGTCAGCAAGTACTTGTTGGCATCAGCAATAGTGTCTAGATTTGGTGTCTGCAGATGGGATGGATCCCTAGGTGGGGTAGTCTAGGTGACCTTTGCTTCAGTCTTTGCTCCACTCTTTGTCCCTGCATTTCTGTTGACAGGAATAATTCTGGATTAATATTTTTGAGATGAGTGGTTGGCCCCATTCCTCACCCAGGGCCCCTGCCTATCCACTGAATATGGTCTCTACAGGTTTTCTCTCCTCTTTGTTGGGTATTTCGGCTAATGTCCTCTCTGTTGGGTCCTGGGAACCTCTAAAGTCCCCAGCATCTGGGACTTTCTAGTGGCTACCACCAGTTCCCCATACCCCACTGCTACACACCTCCATTCAAATTCCTGACCCTCTGTTCTTCCCCCATGTCTCCTCTCACACTTGATCCTGCCCCCCTTTTCCCTCTCCCTACTCCCTCCCTCCCAGATCTCTTCTTCCCTTTACCTACTGTGATTCTTTTCTTCCCCCTTCTGAGTAGGACTGAAGCATCCACACTTTGGTCTTCCTTCTTCTTGGGTTTCATAAGTTCTGTGAGTTATATTGTGGGTTTTCTGTGATCTTTTTTTTTATGTTTTTATTTTTTGACTAAGATCACAAGTGTGTCTTCCATTTCTGGATTGTAAAGTGACTTTTAATTTGGAATGGATTACAATCCAGAAATGGAAGAGACATTTGTGATCCAGATCTTGAGGCTAGAAGACACAAACTTTTAATCTGGATCTTGTAGAAACTGTGGTCATGAAAAAGCTTAAGCTTTTTTATAATCCCAAGAATCAAAGCCAAGCAGATCTCTGAATTCAAGGCCATCCTGGGACAGAGCAAGTTCTAGGTGAAGTAAAGCTTAAGTCCAGGCATGGTGGAACAGGCCTTTTAATCCCAGCATTCAGGAAACAGCCATGCAGATCTCTGAGTTTAAGGTCAATCTACAGAGCAAGTTTCAGGACAGCCAAGCAAAACAGTGAGGGAGTTGGAAAACAGAAAGCTGGTAATAGAATTAGGGGGACCATGTTCCAGTCCTGGCAAGCAGCAGAACTCAGCAGCTTTGGCCATTGTCTTTTCAACCCACACTGAGCTTCCATGAGGACTAGGATGGGCAGCCCCCAATAGTTTCCACTAAATAATGGGCAATATTGGGGAGTTTTAGAACCCTTTCATTTTTCATATCAATTTCTAATTACCTGCCAACAAAACCCAGGAAAAAACACAAATGTTCAAAGGACCCTTTACAGAACCTTCAGTGTTTACATGGCATGGGGATTGTTTTTTGCACCTAAGGTTTCGTTTGCAAGCGGAAAACAGCTCCCTACACACACACACACACACACACACACACACACACACACACACACACACACACACACTTCATCTTCTTTGAAAGGAAAGGGCTGAGTTAGTCCCCCCAGGATATCCCCCCTCCACCCCCCCCCCCCCCCCGAATAAACAGCCCAGGTACTTCCTCATCCTTGACACTGCTCAGATAGAGCCACTAATTCGGAAAGGCCTTTATTGGGCTGCTGAGTTTTAAAGGAAGCCCACTCATCTGCTATCTTAGCCATTCTCCTAGCATTCGGAAAGTCTTAAGGGTTTTTATTTGGGGTGAATGAAATCTTGATAAAGGAAACAAAAGCAAGAGAAAAGAAGGGAATTGATCTAAGATTAAAAGTTAGTATTTAATACAGCCTCAGCCAGCTCTGTGCCTGGTGTTTTCATATACACTGTTATCTCTAGAGAGTGCTGGAAAGAACTCACTGAATATGCTCACCAAGCCAAGGAGTGGGAGACCACAGACACACCAGGCCTCTTCTCTTTATATGGGCCTGCTATTTATCCTCCACCATTTTGACTAGATTGTAAACGCCTTATATTCTGTCACCAACGTCAAGGTTAAGGTGGCCAGGTCTGGAGTTTGTAAAAATCTCCAAAGTCTCTAGAAGTGATGTCCTGGAAGACTATTGTTCTGATACAAACATGAGTGCAGCAAAGCTCCTGATGGAACTGCTTTGCAGGAAGTGCTACTCTGCTAATTGCAGCTCTTCCCTTTGTTCTGGCTCATCCTCTATAATTAGCGCAGTCTTGAAAACACAAGTTGTCTATGCCATTAAAATCCTTACACAGCAAATCCCCTAATTATTTCATATTTTCACATTAGAGATTAAGATATTTGTGGTGAAGAGTTGAATCTGTTTGTTATTTAATTACTTATAGAAGGAAGACAGGAAAAAAAAAACAAGACAAAAAGATTATTAAAAAATTTTTTGCCTGACTCTCACACATACAAAGGCTCACTTCTCTTTCCCTGCCTTACTCCCTCCTTCTCTTCATCCCTTCCTGCCTTTACTCCTTTCTGACCTCACTCCCTCCTCACTCCTTCCTGCCCTCACTCGTCCCTGTCCCCACCCCTTCCTGTCCTCTCTCCTCCTTGTCCCCACCCCTTCCTGTCCTCTCTCCTCCCTGTCCCACCCCTTCCTGCCCTCACCCCCCTTTCTCCCCATCTATTCCTTCTCTCTCTCCTCTCTGTCCCCATCCCTTCCTGCCTTCACTCTTCCCTGTCCCCATCCCTTTCTTCCCTCTCTCCCTCCTGTCCTCATCTCTTTTGGCATCAACTTTAGTTATGACTGTTGGGTGTTACCGTTTCATATTAAGAACATCACTGTTTCTGCCAGACCCACAGACAAACCTTCCTCTTCCACCTTCCAGTGCCTTGTGTACTGACCTCAAACATCCCTTTGCCTTGTTTGATTGGTTGGAGTGGAAGGAAGACACCTACGAATTCACCCAACTAGTTTCTCTTTTTTGTCCTTCCTTCTGGGCTGACAAATAAAATTTTTCTATGTTCCTTAGAAGTCCTCAGAGTTGGACTTTCTGGCAAAGAGGAGCAAGTGGAAATGATGCTCTTGTTTGGGACCAGAGTTTTGAGGTCTCAAACATGCCTTCCCAGGACCTCTTGTAGTATCTGATGGGAAAACTGGGGAAGCAGTCCTGGGGATCCCCAGCAGAAGTAGCTGGGCTTAAACCACCAGGGAAAAAGCTCTCTGTGCAAGCATTAAAACCATGTTGGGCAGCTACACAAGTAAGAAATAGTCTTCTTATGTTCAGGTTCAGAAAGTTGCAGCTTCTAGTACAGCTACAGGTTCAGATCTACCTAATACAAGATGCAAGTGCTTCTATGTTTTATTGTGAGTATGAGTTCCTCTATTTCAGTAGCCCCAGAGGACAAAAAGCGAGGGGGAAGCCCTTTTCATCTTTAACTGTGAGTTAAATTAAACTGAATTGGTACCTCATTTGGAAGTGGAGCAGATGGTCATCAAAATGAAGAGTGGAGGATGTTCCACACCATCTCTAGGACTGTGAATGCCATTTTTCTCATTTGCAAGCATCTGTCTAGAATTTTGTAAACAATCTCATAGGTGACTGATTTGGATTGCAGAACAAAAGGAAATACCCAGTTAGTTTCCATATGAAAATGTGTCCTACTTCATTACGCATTCAAATACTCATTATCCCAATCAGCAAATACATAGTGGGCACATTGTACATGCCAAGCTGGCTTCTAAAAGGACTGATCAGTAACAGACCTGGCTTTAGCTCTCTCCAAGTTCAAAGTCCTGGGGGAGATCTGAGTATTCAGAATAAAATGGTCGCACAACTGAAAATGCGCTCAGCTTGTGGTTTTGGCTATCAGGTTCCTCCTACAAGATAGTAAGGATAATATTGCCCATCTCTCAGATTTTGCTATAATTTTACCTAGCTAAGATTTAAGTACCATGATTGTAAACTCATCTGCACTGTTGTTGATGCTTGGGCTTTAATACTCAATAAATTGTATCTGTTAGTGTTCACATTAGACAAAAATTATGATCTTGAAAGACTGACTAGCTTGTTAGAAGGACATGAAGAACATGAAAGTCTCCCTTGAAAGTGACCCTTGGTGTGATAAGTGACACTTTGGGAGAATGTCAGAATGTTCTAGATTTTAAAAACTGAAATAAAAAAAATGTAATGGGACTGGAAAAGATCCATATGGGCAGAAGAACTTTGAGAAACAGAAGACTAAGAGTAGTTGTTGTATGGACAGCAAGGCCACTGCTGCAGGAGGAGGCCACACGGAGCCCTGGGAGCCACTCTGCAACCTGGATAAGAACTGAATGCTTCCAATAGGGTCATGGGACTAAGTGATTTGATCAGCTTTGTAAGTTAGGAAGATCACTGTGTGTCTTAGTTAGGGTATTACTGTTGTGAACAGACACCATGACCAAGGCAAGTCTTCTAAGGACAACATTTAATTGGGGCTGGCTTACAGGTTCAGAGAGTCAGTCCATTATCATCAAGGTGAGAACATGGCATCGTTGAGGCAGGCATGGTACAGGAGGAGCTGAGGGTTCTTCATCTTAATCTGAAGGCAGCTTGCAGAATACTATCTTCCAGGCAGTTAGGACAAGGATCTTAAAGCCCACATCCACAGTGACACACCTACTCCAACAAAGCCACCACTACTCCAACAAGGCCAGACCTTCTAATAGTGCCACTCCCTGGGCCAAGCAATATACAGACGGTCACATCGTAACTACAGACCACCCAGAGGGATCAGGAGGAGCCTCTCAGCAAGGAGTATGGAAGGTGTGATTCCAGGGAGAAGTAAACATATGAGAAATTTCTACAGTCCCCTTGACCAATCATGTTGGTGAATTAGGAACAGAGACAGGAAGCAGAGTTAAGCATATTTCTGTTCTTTCAGACACAGGAGATATTTCATAGACATTGGGGACCCTGTAGAGACTCAGGGTCATGAATCTGCTTTTGTGTGTGTTGCATCCAAGTATCCCTGAGATATGCAAGAACACACTCAAGTATTCAAATAGCTACATGAGCCCAGGGCACGATACATACTTTTGAGCTTCATTGTGAAGAGATATTATTGGCATGCCATTGACAACTAGGAAATTTTTGCTTAGAAAACAAAATTCAGACTGGGAAGAAGAGGCCCAAGGATTTAGCCCTTACAAGCTTGGAAACAAAGGAGTCTCTCTCTGAGTAGGTTTCCTAGAGAAACAGAACCAAAAGGTAGAAGCTTCTGGAGTATAGCATCTGATGGAGAAGCCGATAGAAGGTAGAGATACAGGAGGGAATTGCCATCCAAGTCCAAACATACAACTAGAAAGCCAGGAAGAGCGGATGTCACTAAAGCAAGAAGACAAGAAAATGCTTACTCTTTTTTTGTTTTATAAGGGTCATCAAGTAAATGACTGGTTGAGGCTCACCCTTATGATAGACCAATATAATGATATATACATTTCAACCAATAATTCCCTTATAGAAAAATTCCTGAATAATGCTTGACCAAATACCTGTATAATAAAAGGAGGAGGCGGTTACCTTAGAGCACTATGACCTAGGTAAATGGACTTGAAAAATTCACCATGAAAGGCAAGGAAGGAAAACCAGAATGATTAATTGCTCCCTGGGTGATAGTAGGCACCCCTGATACAGCCTGTGTTGTGGTTACAATGCAAACCCTGGGGTTAGACAGCCTGTATTTCTATTCCGAGTTGGCCATTCACTTGCCTGTGAGTTTAGACAAATAGTTTAGCAACTCAGTATCTTATTTTAACTGGATATAGAGTTGCACACCTCTGATAGTTATAGAAGCTAAACTAGTTTAAAATACACAAAGAGCTCAAGAAAATACCTGAACATAATCAGTTCTCAAAGACTCTAAAAATGTGATAGACTATTAGAAGATAGATGCAGACCCATCACAGTTAAGATCTGCTTACAACAGTAGAGAGGTGTAACAAGCACACAACAACAGCAGGGAAGGAAATGTAGCAGAAGCATAAGGCTTCACCTGGGCTGAGGAGCCGGCTATTAAAGGAGTCAATGGCTACCTTAGTAACTCAGGGAATTCTTAAACTTTCCACCCTCTTTTTCTGTTTAAGGACAGCTGTCTCATGAATGAGCTATGGCACTTGTAAGATAAATCCATCCTTTGTGATTTCCCAACAAAGTTATAAAGAATTCCTGTTAAGATACAAGTTTTTCCAGGCCTGCTCAAGTAGGTCTGCACTCCCACTGATTCAGGAGGCTAGAGCAGGAGAATCATAGGTTCAAGACCAACTTGAGCAACTTGTAAGATCCTATCTCAAAGAAGAGGCTTGAAGTTGTAATTCAGTGTTAGAGCACTGGCTCTGCCTTCAATTGCTAGAAACACATGAGAAAAAGAATGAAAGAAAAGGAGAGAGAAAAAAGACGGATACGAATGTTACTGTAGAGGCAGCAGGAGCAGCCTCTGGTAGACATATGTGAATTTCTTTTCTGATAAACTACCAGGTTCCCAGTGAAACAAGGCCCTCTGCACAGGAAACTTTAAGGAGGCCTGAAGAGGCTCCCAACTGACTTGGGAGGCAGAGGAAGAGGTGGAAAGGTCAGATGAAGGATGGAACAGGAAGAGTAGACTGTGTATATCCTAAGGGCATGCAACATATGGTTTCCATGAAGAGTATGAGGTGCCATGCCCCCTGCCACTCTACAGTACACTTAAAATGCCTTCAAAATCCTTCATATGCTTGTTTTAAGTAAGCATTAATTTTAAGAGTTTGTTATTTTCCCTACAATAAATCAAAGGCACTTTCCCAGAGTCAATTTTCTTGCCACCCTCATACTGTCTTACAGCCGATGGCTAAATTATTTTCCTTCTGTTCATCCTTGCCTTCTTATGTCTGAGACTGGACCCCCCCTGCTCAGGAAAGTTCAGAATGCTCCCCAATCTTCCTTGATCAGAAAAGCTCAGAATGTACCCCACTCTTATCTGCTCAGGAAAGTTCAAAATGCACCCCATTCCTACCTGCTCAGGAAAGCTTAGAATGTACCCCAAGCTCCTCTCCAAAGAATCCCATCCTCTGAGTCTTTCCAGGGTTTGAGGCAGGCTCTTGAGTCACTGCCCTTGAGTCTGCTTTTAATTTCTCCCGACACCGAAAAGGTATTTGTCAAACTACTAAGTCAAGAATTCAACAGCCAGTGTAAGGTTGGAAGGTTATTTTGTTTCGCTTTTAAATTAAATATTTATGAAGACTTTGGACTATGAAAAATCAGAGCAAATTATTCACAATCCTCCTCTGTGCTTTCCCTTTCAGTGTCATACACTAAAACCCCTTAATGTCAATACCACTTCCTCTGACTCAGAGTACGGACTGGAGTCAACCAATTTTCCCTAAGGTAGACTTTCTGACAGTCTTTACCAGGACAAAAGAGAGGCTCTTACTACATTTGGCTTCCATAGTTACCAGCCTCATGTCTTCAGTTGACTTTAGGCCTGAATCACACAATAGGAATATGCTAGGTCACCTGAACCCTGTCTTGTTTTATGTACTCAGTGAACCCAGTTATACAGGGCTTAAGGTGTGTCCCTTCCCTATCTTCATACCAGCACTTGACCCATGTCTCCATAGCACAAGGCGGAGACAAGAAGCACAAGCACACGGGCCTTTGATGTTGATGAATCTCTTCTTCTGGGACAGTTCTCCAAGCATGTAAGCCATTACCCAAAGAAGAGAAATAATGAACAACGGTGAGACAGACTCAGTTTCTGAACTCTACAAACACTTTGGGAAGGCAATAAAATATCATTTTTCCTGATGAGATCTCTGAGAGCCAAGCCTGAGAAGAGTCCTTGTCAGGGATGGGCTAAGGCCTTAGAGGAGATGATGGGAGCTGCTGAATGAGGTCAAGAGATGGAGTGATAGACATATTTGAACATAAAACAGTTTGCCAGTGTGGTCTACAAAATGTCCTTTACAGTAAGACAGACAAGCTTCCCTTTCTGAGGCAGAGTACTCCAGGCTCAGGAATACCACTGTGGCAGAATTTAGAGAGGATATATGCACTGGGAAGCTGCTGCCCTGCACTAGGCTTTTCTCATGGTCTGTTTGATTAGAGCCTTGGATGGGCTATAATCAAATTCCTCCCCAAACTCTGCCTCAGCCACTGAGCACAGTGGATTGGAAAGCATCCCATTTCACAATTCCTGGGTTTAAAGTGTTTGAGAAAGCACCCTGGAGCAGTTATTGAGTTAGGACTATCCGCATAGAGGTGTACTTTTCTGGGAATCAGTGACAGTTATTCCCAGCAGATGTCAGTAGTCTCTAGAGAGACTGCTGGAGGGGCTGCACAGAGGATTATGGAATCACTGCAGGCCATAAACTTGTCACAGCCAAAGCCACCATTTCCTCCTTGATTCTTACTCTTAGGGCAAATGTCTCTTAACAATGCTTAGAATAAGTACAGACTTATATCCCCAGCGTGTGTGTGTGTGTGTGTGTGTGTGTGTGTGTGTGTGTGTGTGTGTTTGTGTGTGTGTGGATATGTACATTCATACATTCATATGCAGCTACTAGTAAAGCTTCATGTTTGCCTTTGCCCTATGAACACCATGGTTTACCTTTGACTCCCTGAACCCAGAGCTAAGAGTTTGAGAGAGCCCATGGCTCTGTAGACATTTGTCAGATGAGTCAACATAGACTCTCAGAGCCAGAATTTGGGTGTAGAAAACTGTCCTTCATGAGATAGTATACCTACCCCCACACCAACTTCTGTAAGCTTCCTAAGTGGTATAAAATATTCCTCATACCCTACTGAAATGTGTCTAGTGTTTGATGAACTGTCGTATAAATTAATGAGCAACCACAGCATGGAACGTTGTCTGTGGCTTTTTGAAACAGCCAGAAATCTGATCAGGGAAGGACTTGCTTGATGAGACTGGCTGCAGTGATGGGCGACCTTTCCCTGTGCTCTCTACATGAGAGCTCAGCTAGTCACTACTGCACAGTCCCAGCTGAGCAATTCAACTGTATCCTTTCCTTTGTCAATTAGGAAAGTAAATCAAAAGGCAAGTAGATGAAATGATAATTTTACGAACTTGAATCCACTCTGGTTTTCAAAATTTTAGTCCTAACTAGAGAGATCATTATGCAATAGATACTGTGTGCTGTACAGTCAGTGAGCTTAGCTTAGCAGGTCATGGTAATATCGTGCTTCAACTAGAAATAACTCTGGGCGGTTGATTTCTTTGAACCTTCATTTTACAGATTAGAAAACAGGACTATTGAGGTTTCCAAGAATAGTGAATGCCTCATGTGGAATTGGAATTCAGATCTTTACATTAACATGCTCATGTTTCAGAACTTAGTGACCATAATGTTATGACATCCTCACAACTGACTAGAATAATTGGTAAATCATAAATAACACATAGAATTTTATCACAAAGCATTGCTGCTTCTATCAAAGGTATTTCACTACCTTGTCTCAATCCATTTTTCTTAATGATTTGAGCCACTTTAGCTCTTGAAAAACAATATAATAAAACAACAAAATGATGATGATGATGATGATGATGATGTTTTACTAAATGTCAATTATGTTTACTCACTATATTAAAAATTTTAGAGATTTTTTTAATATAGGTTCATACTATGTAGCCATGGCTGGCCTTGGAATTGCTGTGTAGAGCAGGCTAGCTTCAAACTCATAGATATATGCCTGCCTCTGCCTCCTAAGTGCTGGTATTAAAGGCAGAAACCACCACATGCAGCTAAAGGAATTATTGGTAGCACGCATAGCTATTGCATTGTCTCTGACATTGGAGCTGGACAGAAACTAGAGAGTGAAATCTCATTTCAGTCTTAGTGTCATTTTGCAGCATCCAGCACGAGCCTTGGAGTTTTTTTCCCCACCTTTACAAGATCATTCTTGCCCAACGGCCTCCTCTCTAGTCTTCCATCAGTTGAGATTCAGGCAATGGTTTATAGAAAGGCCAAGTCAAGATGGTCTAGTGTGGGAGAGCAGTCCTCGGAGACCAGTAGAGTAAGAGAAAGGAGGATGGAATAAGAAATATTTTCAGAAAGAGAAGCCAGAAGAAGACCAGTGCTCTGAAGAAGGTTCAAACACCCAAGGGGATAGAGAGAAATGAGTGAAGGGGTGTGGGTGGTAAACAAGTACAGGACGGAGTGAGTGGCAGCTCTGTCCAACTGGAGAAGCCAAGAGATCAGAAGAGTTGACTGTATACCACAGAGTTCTTGATGGGGAGACAGAAGAAATAGCTAGGATCTAGAAGGCATGAAAGATTTTAGGAAGGAGATCCACACAGAAATAATAAGTAGCCTTTTTTGAACCAAGCTCTGACATTGGTGGGAGAGTTCTGTGAACACGTGACTAGATCTTGTCTCTTTGTCTCACCAATCATCATTCAGTCTGAAGGTCATGGCCCAGGGACATGCATACAAATGACTAAGCAAAAGTGAATTCTCTCCAGGCTTTAACACTAGAGCAGACTACCGAGTGACAAGCTGCCCTGGGATCAGGCCTTTTCACAAGCCACTCTGAGCAGGGCCAGAAGTGGGGAGGTGATGGGGCAAGCATTCCATTGTCACACCTGGAAGGAGAAAGACAGTAAGTGGGAACGAGGTAGGATAAGGATTCAGTGATGATTAACAAGAGCAATGTCGGTCAGAGAGGAAAGTCAAGGACCAAGTTTCTCAAGGCTTCGGCAAAATGCTTCCAAGTTTCCAGCTGAGGAGTAAGGATGCTCCTTCCCTGCATGTTTGCCTACAAGTTGGAACTACATCAGTCTGAGCACTGTGATGCACACCTGAAGATGATGCTACCAGTGGTGACAATCCTGGAAAGACTTGCATAGGTCCCGTGGTGCCTTGTGTTATGCAGAGAATTGACTTTCAAATGGCCAAAATTGAGTGTCTTGGGCTAAAAGAAATCAGTTCTTCTTACATATGTGTTCATGAAGAGCTGATTTAATCTCTTTGATTTTTAAATTAACAAGTCAAAAGATCAGTCTATTTGATTAAACACGTATGTGCACAGCAAATTGATTTGCTGACGAGATTTAATTCCCAAGAAGAAGCAGTGTGGCCTGAAGCTAAAACAAGTGGCATGTAAGTCAATCAACCTAGACTTCGGCCTGGCTTCTGTTACAAGCCAGTTGTAATAACATGGGTGAGACCTCTGAGCAGCCAGCATGTACATCCTGAATTTTACTGATAATCTAATAAAAGGCAAAGGCTAGTTAGGACAAGAGAAATTTCTCTTCAGATGAAAATTCATCCCTGGGGCCAGAGAGATGGCTTAGTACTGAGGAGCACTTACTGCTCCTGCAGATGACTCAGGTTTGGTTCCAAGCACCCACACCAAGAAGCTAACACCCACACATAACTTCACCTCCAAGAGATAGGATGTCATCTTTTTTCTGCCACAGTCACACACATGCACTACACATACACTAGCACAGGTTCAAACATACACATAAACAAACATTAGATGAATCTTTAAAAACTGGTATCCCTTTTGAGAACTGTCACATAACCCAAGGCCAGTTAATCATTGGTCCTTGGAAGTACCAACACTATATTGGATGCACTATCTTATGGAACTCTTCCCATGTTTGACTCTTAGTTTAGTCGATCTTTCTAACATTTTTTGAACAAATAACTTTTATTAACAAGTTAATCCAGCACGGCTAAAGACTGTACACCAAGCATTATAGCCCCTGATGCAAAAGCATTATTATGCGTTGCAGCTGCTGTAACATCTGCCTGGAACTCAGCAAGGATTGAGTGCTCACAAGCAAATAGAGTATTTTTTTTGTTGTTGTTTTTGTTTTTTGGTTTTTTTTGTTTGTTTGGTTGGTTGGTTTTTGGATATACTCAATTTTAAAACCACATGGCTTCTTCCAGAATAGGCTAAATGCTGCTAAATAGTCCTAAAATGCTGCATAAAGGATTTGAGGCAAAAATCTGTAGCTCAGACATTAAGATTACTAAAACAAGAAGAAGGTGGAAGAGAGAGAATAACTAAGATTGGGGGAAGAGGTATGAATAGAGGGGGAAGGACCCGAGAGATATTTTAGTAGTGGATTTCAGTTTTCTTAGTCATCTCACAAAATCTGTGAAATCATTAAGTATCTCCGTTTGGAGAAAACACAGAAGAACAAAAATCAGATATGCAAAATGTGATTTGTTACAGGCACAGTCCATGTTTATGGCAACTCCTGGGGTCTCAGAAAACCACACCACATGTATAAAGTGTGTATTTATTAGCTTCCTATTATGTTGTATGTATATTATATATCATCTGGTCTATGAAAATAAGACACTATGTAAATATGTAGCTCAGTAGTATGGATAAAAGGCTAGCATTGTATCCTGGCTAATTCACATTTGAATTCTGAGTTTACCAAGGAGCCAGTGGGGAACCCACAAAGCTTCTGGTTGGTGCTCACCTTCTTCGATGCTGCGTTGATGGTGATCTTAGGCACCTGTACCACCTAGGTTTAGAAGTCACTCAAATGCCAGCTTTCAATTTCATCATTTCTTAAAAAGAGATTAGGGGGAAACATCACTAAATTGCTAAGTAGTAAGAAGAGTCACAGTTACTATTAGTTGTGATCACGGTGTGAAGAAATGGCAGAAGAGGTAGAGAAACCCCTGACAGAAGACTTGCAGCAGCCCCCTTGGAGTACATCCTAGATGAAGCTATCACTAAAAGCTCAAAGGAAACGAAGCAAAAGGTGCAGGATCTTTCTTTTGACCAACACCAATTTAAAAGTTCAAACCACACCAAAGGTCTCAAGATGAAAGGATTTGTTCAATAAAGCACACGCACAATTGCACAACCATTCAAACAGCTAGTGTTCAGGTTCCAAAAACCTAAGTTCTGTCAGAAGCACTCATCTGCAAGCAACAGCATGTTAAAAACCAGCGACCCTCCTGCACTGGCGCTGATGGGAAACAGGAAAACTTTAGCAGCTGAAGACTTTCTTAACAAATGAGTGGGAGAGGGTGAGGTGGCAGGCATGGGGAGGGGGAGGCAACAGGGGTTTGTTCTTGTTGTTTTTGTTTGTTTGTTTGTTTTTTGGAGGGGAAACTGGGAAAGGAGAAATTTACATGTAAATGAAGGAAATACCTAATTAAAAACAAAAACAAAAACAAATAAATCCTCTGTTGTCTTCACGGGGCCTGTTTAGGGGTGGAGTTCAGGTGAGAGAGTATAGCAGTTAAACTCAAAGGAACAGAGCATAAGCCAGTGGATCCCAAAGAATGAAAATTCTTTCCTTTGGGGAAGGGGTGGCTACAGATGGCAGCATCATAGGTGGACATGGAAGAGCCTGCGTTATTAGTCAATCAGCTTACTAAGTAGTGACGAGAAACAAGGCCAGTGGAGCAGAAAGGTCCCTGCCTGCAGAACTAGTATGGAAAGGATGCTTTGGTTCTTGACTACCTATGCATAATTTCAGACCTTCCTTCTCTAAACAGGCCTCATTCAAAATGAGTCAACACCTTAGATTATGCATTATGCAAATGGCAGCAATGGTGGCTTGCCACCTAATGCAGACTCCCTGCCAGAGTTTTAATCTCCTCCTGCCATTGTACCACATTGTACCTGTGAAAAGTTACAATAAGTATGGCTTTGCTCCACACTGACTTCTTTGCCCTTGAAATGGAGCTTCCTGTAAGCTCACATCTCAGGGTTCGAGCTATAAGGCAGATAGGTGGCAAGGCCTCCTGAAGAGGGTTTGAAACTGGAACTCACAGGCTAGGCAATGAGTTGAACAAAAGTATTAGAGGCACCAGTAAATCTTGCAGGTGAGGCTATGAGTATCCCAGGAAAATCCACTTCCTTAAAAAGACTCAGAAAGATCTGCAAGATGCTCCATTGACAAGTCAGGTAAAGGGCACTATCCTGAGAGAGCTCGTTGCAAAAGGAGTATGTGTGGATTAAACTCTTCCTTCTCCCATCAGGAAAAT
>JADRCD010188387.1:0-18537 GCA_019843815.1 Montemys delectorum | reverse complement strand
AAAAAAAAAAAAAAAAAAAAAAAAAAAAAAAAAAAAAAAAAAAAAAGTCATGCTGATCAGATAGTGAGTGAGTGTTCATCTGATTCAGAACAAGTCACCTTGGTTAGGACTTTACCTATAGGGGAATGCAAATCATTCTGAATAATAACTTTAAACGGTCTTTGTCCTTAGGCAATCCTACAGAACAACCTCCCCTCGGAGACTGCCAGCAAGATCAATCTTGTGGACCTAGCAGGCAGGTAACTGGGATTTCAAAGCTAAGAATTATTGCTCTCTTAACAGTGACCTGTAGCTTGCTCACTTTACATGGGATAGGCATGATGCTGTGTTTTGCCTCGTTTGAATGGTTTTTTTTAAGATTTATTTTATTTATTTTATGTGTGTGAGTACACTGTAGCTGTACAGATGGCCGTGAGCCATCATGTGTATGGCTGCTGTTGAACTCAGGACCTCTGCCGGCCCAGCTCAGGTGTAATTTACTGCAGCTGTCTTCAGACGCACCAGAAGAGGGAGTCAGATCTCATTATGGGTGGTTGTGAGCCGCCATGTGGTTGCTGGGATCGGAACTCAGGACCTTCGGAAGAGCAGTCAGTGTTCTTACCCGCTGAGCCATCTTGCCAGCCCTTGTTTGAATGTTTTAATCATCTTGAGATTACAAAAGAAGAAACTCTTGAATGCTAGCTCGGAGGTTACAGCGAGTCAGGAACTGGGAAACTCTTCCATATCCTGGGTTCTTAGTCTGAACTGTCTGTCGGAACCTTTAAAACTTCCAGAGCATACCTTAGAGACTGGGCGATTTCTGAGTTTGAGGCTAGTCTGGCTACTGAGTGAGTTCCAGGACTGCCGGGGCTATACAGAGAAGCCCTATCTCAAACCCCGCCCCACCCCCCAAAAAAAAACCCAAAACAAAAACACTGAAATCTTATGCCTCAGATCAGAGTAAGGTGGTTATGTGGGTGAGGAAAAGGTGAATATCAATTTTATGTAGCTGTACCTACTTTGAACTTTGGCTGTCCTGGAACTCACTCTGTAGACTAGGCTGGCCTTGAACTCAGAAATCTGCCTTCCTCTGCCTCCCAAGTGCTGGGATTAAAGGCGTGTGCCACCACTGCCCAACTCAAACATTTTTAAAGATACCATGCTTTGGATTGTTAGAAGTATTCATACTATATTCATATTATAGCTAAATATGTATTCAGATAAGAAAAATTTGAGGATCTTATAAGAAGGTATATGATGGCATAAGGCAAATTTTCTCAATTTGGAATTTCACAAAACCAGTGTGGTGAGGAGCTGGTGACTTTCAGTGATAGAGTGCTTACCAGGTATGCACTAAGCCCCAGTTTTAGTCCCAGACTATGGAGTGAGGGTGGGCAAAGCTAAGTCCTGTCTGAAAGCATGCCAGCTAACCAAATTTATAGAGTTCCACTACTTGCCATTATTCTAAACAGGGATTTTGAGGTGGGCATAATAGTTACCTGCCTTTAATCCCAGCACCTATGAGGCAGAGACAGGCTGATCTCTGTGAATTCCAGGTCAGTTTGTCTTTTAAACCTGTCTTTTTAAAAAAATGGGGTGGGGGGGGAGTTAGAATTTTCAGACACATGACAGTTAATGACACAGATAAAATAAATCATTAAACCTTCAAAATATGAACTTAAAGCAAGTCTTTCCCTATGAAAGATTGCTACCATCAATACTGTAGATAAGCATTGTTTGGCCTAAAATGCTCTGGCAGCTCCTCCTTGGCCCCCAAAAAATCATTAGCAAGATTTACAAGGGGACCTGTGTGGAGGCAATCCTAGTCTTACGTCCCATACTGGCCGGGACTCTGCAGACCTGGCTGCTGAAGGAGAGCCTTGGGGGCAACTCCAGGCCATCATGGTGGCCAGTAAGTGGGATGCTGGATCTGCTTTTGTTTGTATCCAGAAAGAGGAGAAGTGTTGAGGATGACACAGGCGAGAGTAACGCAAGAGAAACTGATCCTATGGATGTGTTAGAACATGATGGGCCCAGCAGCACTGCGGAGTCTCGTGTGCTTTGTTTTTACTCTTATTGGTCTGTTTTAGTGAGAGAGCTGATCCCAGTTACTGTAAGGACCGGATTACTGAAGGCGCCAATATCAACAAGTCCCTTGTGACTCTGGGAATTGTAATCTCCACTTTAGGTATTTTGGTAATGGACTTGGGGTGAATGGCATTGGGAGGGAGACTTTGGAAAAGAACTCATACTATTTTCATTTTGTCAAAATGTGGTAGATGCTTACAAAGTTATTTTTGGATAAGATTACATTTTGAGCATGAAAACCTGTTGTTTTGGGCATATGAGTGACCAACATTCTAGAATCATGTTAAAATAATCCATATCATAATTCAAAGTCTGAACTTAGACTTAAAGCCTCCTGTCATATGCAGAAAAAGAGTATGATACTCAGTCTATATTCTGTAATTGTTGTTTTTAGAGTATTTGCTTCATAACGCCTTCAGTGTTCTACTTTTGTTTAGTTTTTCTACTTCTGTTTTTTATCTCTTAAGCCCAGAACTCACAAGTGTTCAGCAGTTGCCAGAGCCTCAGTAGTGCAGCCAGCAGTGGGGGTGACAGTGGGATTCCTAGCACCACGTCTGGGACCAGCAGCGGAGGAGGACCTGCAAGGAGGCAGTCTTACATCCCATACCGGGACTCTGTGCTGACCTGGCTGCTGAAGGAGAGCCTTGGAGGCAACTCCAAGACCATCATGGTTGCCAGTAAGTGGGATGCTTCCGTTTGGAGCTGGTGTTGTGTCTAGAAAGTGCACTGACCACTTATGCGCCTCAATCCCTCAAGAGTGCATTCGCAGCAAGCCTAGTGAGTAAGAGGGAGGGGCCCAGAGTATTGCTCATCTTTATCCTTCTACCTCAGCTGTGTCCCCTGCACATACCAGCTACAGTGAGACCATGAGCACAATGAGATATGCATCCAGTGCCAAAAACATCATCAACAAGCCACAGGTGAACGAGGTAAGACCTTCAGTGGGAGACCTGGCCTGACATTGTTTGAAATCTCCTTATTGTTTTCTGGGGGTTTTTTTCCTCATTATTTCTGTCATATTCAGTGTCTCTGCTGTGGTGATAAAAACGGTGATCTGGAGCTGGATCTGTCACTTTTCTGTTGCTGTGATAAAATACCATAACCAAGGCAACTTAGAGGAGAGAGAGTTTATCTGGGACTTATGGTCTCAGAGGGTTAGAGTCCATGATGGTGGAGTAACAGAAGCAGGTGGAATGTGTCCAGAGCAGCTGCTGAGAGCTTACATGCAGGAGGCAGCGAGAACTAGCTAGAAATGGCTTTAAAACTTCAAAACTCTCCCACAGTGACTTATTTCCTCCAGCAAGGCCATTATCTCCTAATCTCACCAAACAGCCACCAGCTGGTGACCAAGTATTCAAATATCTGATGTATGAGGGATATCTCATTCAAAACACCACAAAGGGATTATCCCATATACAGATTGCAGTCCACCGTTGAGGGAAGCTGAGGCAGGAACCTGGAGTAACTCAGTTTACTGGATTGCCCTCCATGGCTCACTCAGCTTGATTTTTTTTCTTATACACTCTAGATCACCTACCCAGAAGTGGCACTGTCTATAGTCAGCTGGACCCTCCCCATCAACCATTTAACCAAGAAACTGCCCCATGGACTTGCCTACAGTTCAGTCTGAGAGACATTTTCTCAGTTGAGGTTCCAGTTTTCCAGATGACTTTAGCTTCTGCCAAGTTGACAAAAATCTAAGGAGCACAATTTTCATCTCAACTTGCCTTCTGTAAATGATGTGCTTTCTCCCAGCGATGTACCCTGCCTTCCTCTGATCTCTCTGCAAACCATTTTTTATGACAGTTTCCTTTAGGCATTCGTTTCTTTAAGGTCATTCCTCTAAGGCCCCTAAGGTTTGACTGCCACTTAAACAAAGGTCATTTGGAACCTTAGGTTTGATGCTTTAATTCTTAATTGATACTGATTTGTGTCTAGGTTTTATTATATAAATTTCAGTTGACTTCTCTTTTGAGAAGAATTAGAAGTATAAGGAGCTTGTGGTTTTGAACGCTGAGTAATCACAAGAACACTGTGAGCAATTCGAATGTTCCTTATCCCTTGGAGATTCAGTGAACTTTCAGAGCAGGGGTCACAGCTGCTGGACAGACATACCTAGGGGCTATTTTCAAAGGCTATGTAATTAGGCATGTATCAGATTTAGTCATCTTACAGGAGGATTAGCATTTGTGAGCGAGGTTCCCCACCTGCTCTAAGGTGATTTTCAGAGTTCATATGTAAAAGAATCACCTGAAGAGTTTGTTAAAACATAATTGAGCCCCAACCCTCAAGAATTGTTTCCTTGCATTTGTCACAAGTTCTTGGATGAGGCTGATAGTGCTGTAGGTCCTGGGATTATACTTTGAGAAGTCACTCCCAAATAATAACCCCGTCCTCCAGAAGAGCACTTCCTAGCCGTTTGGGACCTGTTATGAGCCAACGGTGACTGAGTTCTCTGTGTTTCAGGATGCGAATGTGAAGCTCATCCGAGAACTCAGGGAAGAGATTGAGAGGTTGAAAGCCATGTTGCTGAACTTTGAACTGGTATGATGGCCATCGGTACTCTTCTATATTCCAATGATGGTCTTGTATCTCGAACACTTGGGGCCTGCCATACTCTGTGTTTTCAAGTTTTATATTATTATTGTGTATTTGTATGAGCATGGGTGTATACATGCATGTAGAGGTCAGTGGTTCTCTCCTTCCACCTTGGGCTCTGGGGCTAGAACTCAGCTTTCCCAGCATGAACAGAAGGAGCTTCGGCCTGCCTAGCCATCTGGCTGGCCCTGTGCTTTATATTTTCAGTTGACAGTGATGGAGCAAAGGCAGAAGGAGCCCCCTGATTTCTCTGTGTGGCTTCAGATGAGCTGAATGGCCTTTCCTTGTGTCATCTTTTGTCTAGAGGATATTTGCCTTGCTGAAATTGGGTCCTAGAGAAAGATTTATTTCATTTCTCCTCCTTTGTACTCATATGAGCCCAAATACCAAATGCCTCTGACTTCTTTCTTCCGTCAGTGGTGAAGTCTTTGCTTTGTCCATACTTTATCCTTCTTAGGTGCAATGATGGGACCTACCTGTAGGTCATACCAATAAAACATCAGAACTTGTTCTCTCTCTCTCTCTCTCCCTCTCTCTCCTTCTCTCTCCCTCTCTCTCCCTCTCTCCCTTTCTCCCTCTCTATCTCTCTCTCACTCTGTCTCTCTCTCTGTCTCTGTCTGCCTCTCTCCCCCTCTCTCTCCCTCTCTCTCTCCCTCTCTCTCTCCCTCTCTCTCCCTTTCTCTCTCTAGAGGAACTTCAGCTCACCAGATGATGATCTGAATGAGAGCCTGCAGGACCTAGTCTTCCAGAGTGATTTGAAGGTAGGTCTGTTGAGTGGACCTTGTAAAACTTTCCGGTACCCTGGAAATAAGTTTGAGCTCACCAGGCAATAGTGGCGCACACCTTTAATCCCAGCACTTGGGAGGCAGAGGCAGGCAGATTTCTGAGTTTGAGGCCAGCCTGGTCTACAGAGTGAGTTCCAGGACAGCTAGGGCTGTACAGAGAAACCCTGTCCCCCCAAAAAACCAAGAAAATAATAATAATAATAATAATAATAATAATAATAATAATAATAAATATTTGATCTCCATTTGTCATTCCTCATCTAGATGTGCTCCCTCAGTGGGGCAGAGAGCAGCTCTCTAGTTCAGAAATCATTTTTATTTCCATTGAGCCTTGAGTAGAGAAGGTGTTTGCCTTAGTTGATAGTAACTGGGTTTTGTGTGTGTGTGTGCGTGTGTGTGTGTGTGTGTGTGTGTGTGTATTTGTATTTTATTTTCTTAGGCTCATGGTAGCTTTTCTTGGATAGTATGAGTAGCCTAGAAAAGTGATTTTCTTAGTCAGTAAGTCAGGCAATTAGCAAGCATTCACAGATTGAGTGCTCAGTCTGAAGCTTCAGGGCTGGAGGAGTCCCTGCCTCAGGTGGCACGGACCATTTGGACACACAGGCTGGTGTCTCATGACGTGTCTGATAAGGAAGAAATCATCATGCCCTGTAATTTTTGGAAGAGTTGTCATATGCTGGAAGGCAGAGAGCTGGTTTTGAACTGACCTTGAGGGATTGATAGAGTTGTTAGAGAGGGAGAAGGGTACTTTGTATGAGGGAGAGATGACATAAGCAAGGCCACAGAAGTGGGAGAGTGACTTGGGACAGCAACAGTGTGGAAGCATGTACAGATTACCTGGTACAGGGGACATGATGAAACAAAGATAGCCATGTCACAGCAGTGGGGACACTGGAAGGGAGGCAGGAAGGGGCTGGGAACATGGTACTTCTCTGATTAGGCCCTACCTTCTAAAGCTTCCATCGCCTTCCAAAGCAGTGCAACCAGCTGGGCAGCAGGTCTTTAACACGGGAGCCTCTGGGGCATTTCATATTCAAACCACAACACGCGGGGCAGTGGTGGCGTGCGCCTTTAATCCCAGCACTTGGGAGGCAGAAGCAGGCAGATTTCTGAGTTCGAGGCCAGCCTGTTCTACAGAGTGAATTCCAGGACAGCCAGGGCTACACAGAGAAACCCTGTCTCGAAAACAAAACAAAACAAAACAAAACAAAAAACCCAAACCACGACACATGTTTTTCTAGTTAAAAGAACAATGTATGTTCACTGAAGAAAAATTTAAGCTGCCATTTATGAAAGTACCACTTGCTTACTAAAGAACGATTAAAACACACGAAGCGCTCACAGATGCAAAGGTACAAGGACCTCTGTGAGGTTCCGAATAGTGACAGCTGGGATCATAGGGAGGAAGTAACATGGAGGCAGTAGGTAAGAGTGGACCTCAGTCTGCTCCCCGCACAGGGAGTGTGTCATCCCTTGTACTCTGCAGATAGACACGCTGACTCAACACTGGACTCAGAAGCGGAATGACCGGCAGGCACTCATGGAGCATTATGGTGTGGACATCAACAGGAAGAGGGCCAGGGTGGTCATCGACTCCAGCCTGCCACACCTGATGGCTTTGGAGGAGGATGTGCTCAGCACAGGTGTCGTGCTTTATCACCTCAAGGTGAGGAGGCTGGTTCACCTCCTCCCTCCCCAACCGCTGGCTCAGAAAGGAGCCTCACAGCCATGTTTTTAGGGATCCAGACCAAGGCCTCAGAGCTGCCTCAGGGATCTGATGCAGCTGCAGAGTGGGGTTTGTTTGGGTTTTGGGTAAATGGCTGGAGGAAGCTGGGAATCAGCATGATTATTGGTTTTCAACTACCACTGATGCTTTCCTGTAACTGACTCATTATTTCTGTGCCGTAATTTCTTCACATTAAGGTAAGAATGGCACCTCTTCCGTTGCTTTTCTGACTTCCTGAAGTACAGGGGTGCAGTCACGGAGAGCGAAATCCTAACTTCGAAAATACAGTCAGTATAAGCTGAGAAGGATGCCCTGTGCCCATAGTCCCTGCTACTCAGGAAGGTGATGCAGAAAGGCCCTTGAGCTCAGGAGTTTGAGGCCAGCTTGCTTAAGAAGAAGATAGCCAACCATCAGAGCTTCTAAACTACAAATTCAGGCTGCTCAAACATGGGCAAATTCAAAAGTCTAGACAGTTTTCTTCTCACACTTTCATTGAGCCTGCAAATCAACAAGGACAGAGATGCCTCCCCTCCACCCGACCCATGAGGAGAGACCATAGGCAAAGTGACTTACGAAAGAAAGCATTTCATTGAGAGCTTCTGTATAGTTTCACAGGGTTACTCCAAGCCTATCATGGCAGGAGCATGATGGCAGGCAGACAGGCAGGCATGTCGCTGGAGTAATAACTAAGAGCTAACATCTGATCTAAAAGTTGCAGGCTGAGAGAGAGCAAGACTGGGCCTGATGTGGACTTTTGAAACCTCAAAGCCTGGTGACATACTTCCTCCAACAAGGCCACACTTCCTAATTCTTCCCTAACAGTCCCACTAACTGGAGACCCAGCATTCAAACATAATCCTATAGAGACCTTTCACACAATGGATCTTCTCACTTCAAATGAGGAAAGTGAGAAAAAGCCTCCTCACTGGATCCTAAAGCCCTGTACCCAACTGCTGGGGTTTGGTTGACCCCAGATGTAGTCAAGTTGGCAACCGAGATCAGCCGTCATGCTGCTCCTTTGGCAGTGTTGATAGAAGTTGGCACCACTGACTTATATGCAGGGAGGAGAAGTAGAGGGGCACAGGGCAAGGCTAAAACTTCATTGCTTCCGAGATTCTTCTCATACGCTGTCTTGGGAAAGCTACAAGGTCTCCCTGTTCTTGCTGCTAATAGTGTGGCCTAGTGATGATTTTAGTCACCTTGGAAATCTCTTATTGGAGAGGTGTTATGGTAAGGCTGAGAAGAAGGTGGGTGGTGGATCCAGAGACCTGAATTGGAGCCACACCTTTCCTACTTAGCAAATGGGTCTTTTAGGCAATTTGTTCTCTATGAGGTTTAGACCTCTGGCCTATAAGAAGGATACAATAGCACCAAACATTAGAGGTTGTTAATGGATTAAACAAAGCCATGTATAGTTATATGGGGTAAACCATATAACTATCAGTGGCATCAGATGCCACTGATCCCAGCGCTTGGGAGACTGAGACAAGAAGTTGAGAGTTCAAGGCCAGCCCAGGCTACAAAGTGGGTTACTGGCTCAAAAAGCAAGCAAAGAAAAAGTAGTAACACATGTCTACAAAACGTTCAGCATAATACCTGGGACATAGCAAATGGTTACTTAAGAAACACACACCCTCAAGTCAGCATCCTTGCCACCATGTTGCTACCTTCTAACAGCTGTGTGGTCTGCAGCGGGTTTGCCATAACCAAGGGCCCAAAGCCTAGTGTTGGACTAATTCAGTGCTTTGCTTGTGTTAACACCAGTTGCTGTGCTCTCTCCTACTCTCTTCCAGTTCCTTCCGCTTCTAGAGACACCTTCCCCCCGTTTGTGCTAACCCTTCATAGGATTTGGCATCTGTTATGCTTCCTCTGTGGAGCAAGAAGGTAACATTCCATAAATCTTTACGAAAAGGCTCTGAGTCTCCCGGATCGCACGTGGGCCGCACTAACCTTAGTTGCTTTGAGAACAAAGTATATGCAGCATACGTGTACCCCCTTGCTTTTACTGAGGACTTTCTAACCAGCAGCTATGCCTTGACCTCAGGCCACAGGGCGGAAAGGAGGTCGTCAGCATTCGTTGGGCTTTGCAAATAGGCAGTGGTGTGTCTTACTGCTGGTGTCCCCCTGGACTGCAGAGCGGGTGGATGGAAGATCAGAACAGCCCAGTGAGGTCGGGAAATGGCTCTGAGAATGCTGAGTTAGGCATGGAAGACACAGATGATATACAGATGTGGACTATGTTTTGAGGGCAGGGCTGTGTCTCTCTTTATTCTTATTAAAACGGCTTCTTTATTTTCCTCCCCATAGGAGGGGACAACAAAAATTGGAAGGATTGATTCAGACCAGGAGCAGGATATCGGTAGGTGACGCACAGGCAGCCATGTGTGCCTGAATAAAGGAAGCCGATGATGGTGAAATGGAAAGGAGTCTCTGAAGGGCTATGGGTCTGCTTTTCTTTCTGCTGCTAGCAAAGAGGTGGCTTATGTGGGAGAGACTTTGAGCTCTTCGTGGTTGGTTTCAGGTGGTAGGAGTTTTTTGTTTGTTTGTTTGTTTGTTGGGCTGGGAAATATTCTAGGTGTTGGGTTGGAGCTTGTAAAAATTGGAAGAGGCATTCTCCTGAATGATTTCTTAACTCAAGTCGCCGCCGCCTCTTCAGTCCTTCAGGGCCAGTGGATTGAGAGAGACCACTGCACGATCACCAGCACTTGTGGGGTGGTCATTCTCCGGCCTTCCCAAGGGGCACGCTGTACAGTCAATGGCCGAAAGATCACTGCTTCCTGCCGTCTGACACAAGGTAAGGCTGTCTACCTCCCGGGGTATGTCTGGATGAGTGATGGACATCTTCAATCTGATAGGCCCAGAGTGAAGCAAGAGTCAGTCATGTGTTACTCAGCCTCTTTACCCAGAGACCTGAAGATTTTCTAACATAATCCTCTTCATTCTAGGACCCAAGAGTAGAGAATGACTCATGGAAATTTGTGCTTATTTATCTGAACCTCAGTTTCTTCGTCTGTGATAATGGGAGCATAGGGCAGGATTGAATGAAGCCTGTCTTTTTGCAGTTCTTGGTAGTTTGCTGTAAAGACTTTATGTCAGTGTGCCTCTAGTACTAATCTACTTAAATCCCATTCTCTGAAGCTGAACTCAGAGCCCTCCTCTTCATGAAATTTCTCTGACTCCACTACCTGGAATTTTTCCTGATGTTTATTTGATTATAACTATGAGATGTGTAATTAATATATATCAACGTAGCTTGTTGGAGGCATGAGTTTCTCTCTCAGTATCACAATTTGTCTCAGGGCGTGGTTATGGACTGAACTCAGGTTTGTGTGTCGCAGGAGCTGTCATAACCCTGGGGAAAGCACAGAGGTTCCGATTTAATCACCCAGCCGAGGCCGCCGTGCTGCGGCACCAAAGGCTCAAGGTAGGCCTGGCTGTGATTTTGAGTGGCTGGCTGCTAGGGAAGCTCCTGCAGTACACTGTTGGGATCGCTGCTCTTTCCCATGTCTCAGGCTGGAGAGGTTCGTGGCAGCAGTGGCTCTTTGGAATGGCTGGACTTGGATGGAGATGTCTGTGCCTCAAGACTGGGTCTCTGTCCTCTGCTGGAGAAGGAGAGGTGAGAGTCTGCTGCTTGTAGCAGTGGCATCTCCTACATTTGCTTCTTAGTCCAGAACAGAATGGAAGTTGGGAGAGTGTTGTATAACAACTAAGGTCCAAACAGATTAGTTCCAGATTGACTTGGGCAAGTGTTGTGGCTTGAAAATAAAATGTTCTCCACAGGCTTGGGCCTTGAAGACCAGTCTCCATCTTGTAGTATAACCTATGAGACTCTGGAACCTTTAGGAGGTATGAAAGAGCCCAAGGAAATAGATCACTGGAGGCGTGTTCTTGTGGGTGCATCTCATTCCACTTCCCTCTGTCTCCCTCTCCACTTCCTATTACCATGAGGTGAGACACTTTGTACCACCACATGTGCCCCCAGCCTTGCTCATGCCCAAACTGCAGGGTAGTCTCCCATAGACTAGGGAGACTTCTGAACTGGTAGGCTAAGATAAATCCTTTTCTCAAGTTGTTTCTCTCAAGTGTTTGATACAGCAATGAAAAACTATGAGTAATCTGAAAATGTGGAGCTGGCTGCTGAGTTTGTAGCTGACAGGGACGTAGCCACGCACAGCCTTCCCTCATTTACATCCTGCTTGGTATCTTGTCTCTCTTCTCACTGAAAGAAGACATACATCTCCCCTGTGGGCAAACTTTATCTGGGAAGTGTTGGCAGACATCTTTGGTGCTGCTTCTGACCCTCTTACTTCCCCACAGTTCTTTAAGTCTCAGTGCACTTGTATGTACGCTCATAGTATGTATATCTGTTAGCCTCTGGATTATACGGCTTCCTCCGGCTCCCTTTTATTCTCTCAAGCAACAATGCAGAGCCTTGCACATGAGGGATCAGGACCTATGGGAACAGTGATAAAGCATGTTGAGATTCTGCTCACCCTCCTGCTTCACCTGCTTTGGGATAAACTTTGAAGTCTTGAGTTAATAGATAAGCGGTTGACAGCAGCTGGTTTTCTACTTCATCATTATCCTTTCTATACAGAATCCTTTCCTCGACTGGATACCTGGTGGGTTTGCCCCTGGAAGCTCCTTTGTTCCTTTAGCCAAACCGACCTGTATGTCAGGTCTAACTGTAGGAAAGTCATCAGGGGACTCAGTACCAGTGAGATCACTAGCAAGACTATCAAGCACTTCCAAGAATTTGAAGCAGGTTCTTGTGACCCTTGGCCTCTTTGGAGGGATCCGGAGCTTTCTTCTGGCCTGGAGCATTGGATGGCAGGTGAAGATAGTCTCATCTGACACTGATGGGAGGAGATGATGTGGATGGGGAGCTGAGTGAGCAGCAGAGCATCTTCACAGAGCTGCTCCCAGGATGAACAATGCTGCAGCAAAGGTTTAGGGATGGCTGATTCTAGGGTCAAGGTCTTAGGGACCAGTGGCATGAAGGGCAAGCTGGAAAAGCTGACACGGGTGGAGAGTATCAAGGCCAAGAAGAATTTGGAGCTGAGGCTGAAGTTCTTGTTTTCTCAGAAAGAACCCCTTATTTTGTAGGGAAGCCATGAAAAAGAATTTGTTTTGGGTAAGGTTTCATTGGGAAGACAGATTGAAGATCTGGTTTTTCTGAGAGTGTAGAGTTCACAGGGACCAACACTGCAATTTGAAGGGCTATGGATATAGAAAGGTGCATAGGAATTGTGTGAACATATTCACATTTGGCCCTACCACATAAAAGCTGTGTGATCTCAGACAGTTCCCTTTCTCTTTGAGCCTGTTTCCTCACCTCTAAAGTAAGAGTACTTATCCATTTCCCAGGGATCCTGTGATAAGGACTGGTGGAGCTGAACGGGCATAATCCCCATATGCCCATGGCCGCAATGGCTGTAGGGATGAGCCTCCTAGGGAAGCTGCTTCCCTTTCTTGTCCTCTTGTGTCAGCCATCCTCCCCAGAGAGCTCTGTAGGTGTATGACCTTTCATCAACACCAAGAATGTGCTCTTTTATCCATCCGACTGTGAAGGGCTTCAGAGTCAAGGCTTTTCTCATGGACTGCCCTCACCATTCACCACCGGCTTGAGAGGCCTGTAGGCTGGGCTGGGCCTATCCATCTACTGTAGGCAGCATCTGGTGCCAGCCCTTGGTCAGATGATGTGGCCCTCAGGCTAACGACTGGGCAAAGGGCCCAGGGAATGGAACAGACAGAAGAAACTACATGACCTGGTCTCGATTTGTGGGCAGTCTCTCCTACTTTGTGGGCTTGGCTTCAGGGTTGCCCTCATCCTAGGCTGCTATCCCTCCTTTATCTCTGGAGGAGTATTTGAGAGGGCCAGAGCTTTTTCTAAGCCATTTTTTTTCTTGTAGTAGTGATCTAGACCAGGAAGAAATTTTGTCCTGGGAGTCTGTTGCCTGTGTTCTTCGAATGTTCTTGTTTGAAGTTGGTGGTGGAGCTTACCTTTAAATGTCTAGAACCCAGAAGAGGCTCTCGCTGCTGTTGCAGTAGTAAGTAGCCGCCACTAAATTCTGCTGCAGACTCTGTGAGGCCCCACGGTAGCAGACGACAATTGCCAGAGAAGAGTGAAGAGTATAGTAGAGTCCTGACAAGTAGTTGGTGACCAGAGTTAACAGTTTTCCTTCTCAGTATTTCTGAGTTTTTTTTTCTGTATTTCCTGGGGGAATTTTAGTAGAAACCCTTTCACTTTCATTTTTAAAGGAATAGTTCCTATACTTGTATGTATACATGATTTGTGTGTGTGTGTGTGTGTGTGTGTGTGTGTGTGTGTGCGCGCGCGCGTGCGCACACGCACGTGCATATTAGAGAGAGAGAGAGAGAGTTTAAAGTTGATATCAGTGTCTCTCAATGGCTCCATTCTATTAAGGCAGGGTCTCTCTCTGACCCCAGAGCTTGCCAGTTATAGACTAGTCAACTTGCCGTAGGTATCCCATCTCTGCTGTCCAGGGGCTGGGGTTACAGGTAGCTACCATTCTTGCTTGGCTTTTATGTGTATTCTGGGGAATCCAAACCCTTGCCCTTACATTCATGTGGCAAATGCTCTATCCACTGAGCCATCTCCCAAGTCTGGACAAGATGCTTGATTTAACTAAAGCAGTATTTTTATTTTTTATTTTACTTTTTATTTTTAAGACAGGAAAACTAGCCTCAAACTCATAATCCTCCTGCCTCTGCTTCCAGAGTATTAGGATTAAAGGCATGTGACACTACACTCAGCTTTTTGTACTTTTAATAAAATATTTGTTTTACTCTTATGATTTCCTTATGAGCCAGATGTGGTCACATATGCCTTTAATCTGAGCATCAGGAAGGCAGAGGCAGGTGAAGCTCTGTGAATTCAAGGCCAGCCTGGTCTACATAGTTCCTAGATAGCCAGGGCTACATAAAGAGACCCTATCTCAAAAACAAAACACCAAGGCAAGGCAAATAAAAATAAACAGCAACAAAAAAAATCTGTTTTATGATTTCCTTATGAGAGTAAACTTGGGTTTCCGCTAAACCCACAATCCTTTTTTTTTTTTTTTTTTTTTTTTTTTTTTTTTTATTCAAGACAGGGTTTCTCTGTATAGCCCTGGCTGTCCTCGAACTCACTCTGTAGACCAGGCTGGCCTCGAACTCAAGAAACCCGCCTGCCTCTGCCTCCCAAGTGCTGGGATTAAAAGCGTGCGCCACCACCACCCGGCTAAACCCACAATTCTAAGAAGATGATAGTCTAATGTCTATTCTCTGCTCCTGTACTATGATGTCATGAGCTGCCTATGACAACACACCTATTTGTTCCAAGCTGCTTCTACCTTGCTGAATTCAGGAGTGCTCTCAGAGGGATAGAAGTCTCCCACCCATTTTTCTTGAGTTTAGTTTGCTTGGGTGACTGAGCTTTTTGTCACAGGAGAGTGCCGGAAGAGCAGTGTGACAAGGACCAGCAGCCATCAAGAAATAGCGAGTTAACTTACAGAGCCCAGACTGAGCAACAGCAGTGCCATGTGGAAGCTCTGAAGCAGCAAGCTAAAGAAGGACAGAGTAGAATCCAGCAGGAGCTAGAACTGGACCAGACACATATCAGCCAGCAGATTAAAGACAGTAGGTGCCCTCATCTAAGGTCTGCTTCGTCTGCCTTTTCCAGTTTCATGCTGCCAAGCCTCTGCATTCTGACCTTTGTTGTCTTTGTGATATGATGGAATCTTTTGTACTGGGCATTCTCTTCCTTCTTTTAGAGACCTGAAGCTCACACAAGGGGGCTGGAAATAAGCAAGTGGACTTCTCTATGGCCCCTCAGAATGATGCATCTTCTGCTGACTCCCTCCAGTGGCGCACTTGTCTGTGCATTTCCACCCGCCCCACTTGTCCACTGTTCCATTGAGGTTTACACATCTTCCTTTCCTTCCCCTTCAGTAAGGAGGCCCTGTAGCTCTCTCCCTTGCCACGCTGCTCTATTCAACCCTGTTCACTCCTTACAGCTCTAGCCATGGCTAGAGATGTCTGAGTCTAGACAGCCATAGGAAGGAAGTGCTGACCTTCTCTCTGGGTATTTTTGCTTCCCAGACCAGCAGTGGCTACTCAGAGAAGAGACCTGGCTAGCCAGCTTAGGAGAGACACAGCAAGACGACGACTGTGGAGGAGAGAAAGAACTTGAGCCCTTTGTGGCACCTGATGCTTGGCTTCCAACAGTTCCTCAGACTCCATCATCCCTACTGGTCCAAAGCCAGAAGAGGGTGGTGCAGCCCCTGTGCTTACGGAGACCTACTGCTCGGGCTACAGTGTGGAACGTCAGGCAGAAAAGGGTATCGTTCCAGCTGGAGAGAATTATTAAGAAGCGGAGGCTGCTAGAGGCCCAGAGGAGACTGGAGCAGCTCAGTGCACTCTTCTGGATCCAGGATGATGGTACTTCCAGGGCCCCAAGTTGGGCCTCTAGCTCTAAGACCTCAGGCCCAGGTTCTCAGCGGAGAAGCAGATGGACAACTTGCAGTCTCCAAAGGCTCGGCGGCCGGCGCCTGCCCCAGCTACACAGGTACCAGTGATGTCAACAGGAGCCGTGGCTGGAGTTAACCCAGCTTTCCAGGCACATGCTTTACTCCTGGAGCTTCTTCAGTCTGTGAGGTGGCTAGGTGTTTGTTCCTCTGGTCCTTCTGGGCTTCTCTTTGTTTGCATATCTTAGGAATCAGGCTACTTCTTAAGCTTTCAGAGCCGATCTTGCTCCCAGCTGGCTTCTTCTTTTCAAAGAACTCACCTCATTTGCATGTGTACAGATGCAGGGGTTTTTTGTTTGTTTGTTTGTTTTGTTTTTTGGTTTTTTTCCCCCCAAGACAAGACTGTGTAGCCCTGGCTGTCCTGGAACTCACTCTGTAGACCAGGCTGGCCTCAAACTCAGAAATCCTCCTGCCTCTGCCTCCCAAGTGCTGGGATTAAAGGCGTGGGCCACAACTGCTCAGATGCGGGCTCTTATGTGTCCTGCCTCCACCTCCAACTAGTCTCCCTTGATCCCATAGGCTGCCTCCACCCTGACTTGACATATGGCTTCCCTCCCCCCGCCCCCCACAGGTTTGGATCTGACTCCCTGTCTGCTGTCACAGGGTGGGGAGTATATTATCTCCCAGATTCCTTGGAGTGGAGGCCTGTATCCTGTTCTGTGTGTCCTTGGCCTTGCTCAGTAGAGTCACACAATGTCTGTTGCTGTCATATTTCCTCACCTCTCTGTCCTTCAAATAACTGGGCAGGCAAGTCAACTTTTTTTTTGTTTTGTTTTTCGAGACAGGATTTCTCTGTGTATCCCTGACTGTCCTGGAACTTACTCTGTAGACCAGGATGGCCTCGAACTCAGAAATCCACCTGCCTCTGCCTCCCAAGTGCTAGGATTAAAGGCATGTGCCACCACTGCCCAGCTGCAAGTCAACTTTTTGCTATGGAAAACATTCAAACATGCAAAAAGTTGGGAGACTTATGGAGTATCTATTTTGAGCAATTATAAAGATGTACTACACTTACTTTAGGGTTCCACCACCCTATCTTCCAAAGAATTTAAAGCAATATCATGTCATTTCAACCCCCGTATCTTTAAGTATGTACCTCTAAAAATAAAAACTATTCTGTCAGCTGGGCAGTGGTGGCGCACGCCTTTAATCCCAGCACTTGGGAGGCAGAGGCAGGTGCATTTCTGAGTTCTGAGGCCAGCCTCGTCTACAGAGTGAGTTCTAGGATAGCCAGGGCTACACAGAGAAACTCTGTCTCGAAAAACCAAAAAAACAAAACAAAAACAAAAACAAAAACCCTGTTCTGTCATACCTACAAAATCATACCTGCCAAGACTAGGTTATAGCTTAATAGATGCTAACACCAGGGTCATATTCAGTTTTCTCAAGTTACTTGAAGCGTGCTGATCTAATTGGATTTATAAACTACCTGTTCCTGTAGTCATTCTTTCCTATTTCTTCTTATCAGTATGCAAAATGGGTTAGTTCTGTAGATGATACCACACCATAGATTTATCTGCTTGATTCTTTATAGTATTAAAATTGTTCCTGTTTTCCTCACATAGCCAATTACTTGGAATGTAGGTCAGTTAAACTTTTCCCTAAGGTAAAGCAGTTGGGGGTGGGGATTGAGCAACATGTATCTGAGACCTCTGGAAGCCAGGGCTCTGTTGTCAACAGTCTGCTTTTGTGTGTATTGATTTGAGGAGTGTAGGACACAGTGAGTGGGTGGCCTGCTTTCCAGCATCTTTCAGAGTAACTAAGTAGGATGCCATATTCCTTATTTTGATGCAGGGACATTACTATTCTGAGATGGCTTTCCTTATCTTCACAGTGCTTTTATGAACTGGGATCCTTCTACCATGTCACCACCTGTGCCTGACTTGACTCACCAAATGCCAGAAAAAACCTTGTCAACAGATACCATTCCGAAGGCTACAGCTTGTCCTCCAAGGACTGGACGCCTGGGCAGGAGCAGCCTCCATTCGTCACGGTGGAGGAAGTTCTCTCCAGCCAGGAGAGCCTCTACCCAAGGCACCTGTCTCACTGTGAGCCACAAATCTGTCAGTAGTCAAGAAATGGAGTCATTGGGTAAGCAGCCCTGTCAGATGTCATCCCAGGGCCAATCAACTAAGAAACAAACACCAAGGGATGTTTCAAGGACCGTCGCCCCTGCCACTCAGACCAGAAGGGCTAAGGGACTAGTAGGTTCTGTCAACACACAGACTGGATGGCAAAAAGTAGGGAGCTGTGGGACCTACAAGGCTCCTAAGGAAATGACTTCCCATTGTACGAATCTCAGTGGGTCGGAGCCAGCGGCTGGGCATAGAAAAGTAGTCAAGACTTTTCAGGCAGAATCCAAACCACCTCCTCTAAGCAGGGCATCAAAAAAGCATCAGAGGGTGCTGGCAGCTAGGGCCAGAGACATTGCCAAAAAGTTCTCTTGTTTGCCTCGTGGCCGTCCTTTAAAAAAACAACCTAGTACAGGGGATCCAGACACACCAGCCTCCTTCACAGATTCTAGACCTATAAAGGACCGTGTAAGGGAAGAGGACAAAGATTTATCTGACACTGAAAGCACCTACTCAGTGGATTCTCTTTCTTACATCTACACCAAAGTCCCAAAGAAGCTGCTGAAACCAGAGGACCTCCAGGGAAAATGGGATCTCCCAGATCCAGAGAACTCTGAAAGTGACAACAGTCAAATATCTGATGATTCACTTGCTGGGAAAGGACATAAAAGCCTCCCAGAACACTCTAGAGGTGAATACTCCGTGAAGGACCATGGGCATTCAAGGACCAGAACTTCAGCCTCTGTGCGGGGTCTCCCCAT